>JAAAKL020017491.1:0-10587 GCA_010016065.2 Carybdea cf. marsupialis auct. non (Linnaeus, 1758)
TGTCACCTGGCTCTTCTGCTTTACTTCTGGCTTCTGACTTGTGGCTTCTGCTTGTCTTCTGCCTCTTCTGCTTGTTTCATTAGAAGATTGAAAACCCGTGTCACCTGGCTCTTCTGCTTTACTTCTGGCTTCTGACTTGTGGCTTCTGCTTGTCTTCTGCCTCTTCTGCTTGTTTTATTAGAAGATTGAAAACCCGTGTCACCTGGCTCTTCTGCTTTACTTCTGGCTTCTGACTTGTTCAAATTCGACGTTAAGAGTATCAAGGAACAATTAGTCGTCCGATTGCTATATGTGTTTGCCTGAATTTGCTCATAAAAAGTTGAAGAACATTAGGGGTAGAAAAATCATTGATGAGAGTTTGTAGTGTGTTCGTGTAAATAACGTAATCATTCTCCTGAGCAGTTGAGCTTTGCTAATAATAGAAGTTAAAATTGTTAGCATCATGTTCCCGCTATCTTCAACTTTTTCAGAATTATCATTCCAAATAGAAATCATATCGTGAAAATCAAAGTCGGAAGAAGAGGATCCCAATTTTGTTTGTAATTGTTTTGCATAGCACTTTGTAGTGGTGGAATGGTTTCAAAAAAACTGATTTGGGTGTTGACGAGCGGGTGTTTCATTCATTTTTGACGTTTACCTCTTACACTTCAAAAAGGATTGAAAAGCTCGGGTGGGAGAGGGGAGTCTAAGAAAGCCCTAAATGATTTACGGAAGTTAGGCCCCCTCGAACAACCCTTGATATTGCCACTGACAGCAAACTATGTCAAACGTCGGTACCGCGGATTTTACTGCCAGAAATTTTGGGATCGCCAAAGTTTCCCGGATAGAATCAGTTATGAGGAATACCGAGTAGAGTTAAACAAGTGTTACATTCCTTGAAGTAATAGAGAAATGTGACTTCAGAGTTTAGGAAGCCCTAAATTTCAAAAGCAAAGAAACATAAGAAAGTTGGTAAAGGCAGTTTTCATAGCATTTGGTCAAAACTCGGGGTTGAAGTACCACATTCAAGTTCTCATACAGGGCTATACAAAGCACCTCATAGGCCCCTGCATTTTAGGGGTTGAGAGTAGCCCACACCCTGTAAGATTGGCACTGGACAGAAATTCACTTTAGTAATCTAAACGATTTTTATCCTGAGACAAAGTATTCACATTTTTATTAGCGTATGACTTATGTATTTGAAGATGTGCAACTCATAGCAAACTATCCTTAAAATTTGAAAAGTAGTTTTTGGCTTGCTCGTGTCCAGACGGTATGGCAATTGGGTACTGGCAGATAACCCATTACTCTGCCAACAGATACTAACCACCATTCTGGTGATTTCGCTATACCTTGTCCAAGGGATCCCGGCAAAAATTGGCATGATGTAATTTTCAGACTATGTCTGTGGTGTCAAACAACACTAGATTCCCTACATAATTAAAATTCTCCCAATATATACACCTTAAAATGTGATTAACGGCCGAAGCTGTTCAGAAAGAGATACACTTTTCATGCAATAGCATAGACAGCTTGGGTACCATGGGGCAAATAACGTCTTCTAGCGCTCACCAGATACACCAGCCAACGTAGTTACGTAATTTGAAGTGTACCTCTTAACAGGTTTTTGTCAAACTCTGAATCTATATATAGTTGCGGAGTTGTTTCAATTTGTCATGTCGACAAACGCTCTGCAACTTCGGAGCTGGTCCGGATAGTTCTGTTTCCGTTCAGTATTTTATCATCCTTACGAAATATGTCTATAGCTTGAAAAATGCTCGCTCTATGTTTTCTCTAGCTGCAAAGTATAAGAAAAAGAGACAGCATAAATGATTAACATAATGACTTTTCCAGTGTACCACGAGCGTCTATACGTCGGTATTAGTGACCCTACTAGCCCAAGGACGTCCTCTCTGTGATAGTTTATCTTCCATTTAATAGCTGAATTCCTACCACAAAGTCGACTATGATAAAATATAGCATCTGCCTTTAAGAGTTGTGGTCAAAAATCGTTGATACAAAATTGATCATGTTGCTTATTTGTTGAGCAGGTACAGAGGGAACTTACTCCTTCATCGTTTGTGAAATTCACAGCTTTAGCAGGTGAAATACACTTATCTAATTGTGCTGATGACAATTTAAGCTTTTATGACACATTTTCCTTGCTCAGTTTGGGGACGTTGCTGGGAGGTTGTTGGGTGGCGTGGATCGTGTACTCTGTCAGAGATTAGCGCGTAAAGAAACATTGCTGTTGCTCATCGGGTTTCTTTGCAGGTGATACTACCTGACTGGAATATTAAAAAAAATTGTAAAATCATACTATAATTATTGAAACTGATTTAATGTTTATTGGATAGCAAGAAACAGCTGGCGAAAAACCAATGGTCTAACATTGATAAATTAACGCCTTTGAACCATATTCTAATAACATGGTTCCTTGTCGTTACCTTAAAGAGCATGGAAGTAGCCTAGGTGAAGTCTATAAGAATCTGAGTGCCAAAATATTTTAGGGAAGTCAGTTTATCCGATTGTGTTTACTGGAAATAACTACAAAAAGCAGTGTTCTATTCGAATGACACTTGATTCGAATTTTCATTATTTCGAAGAGAACGTTAGAAATACACATGCTTAATTCGAACAATTTGCTGATTCGAATAAAATATTTGCTGCCCCCTTAGTTCGAATTTCCAAATGTTGACTTCGATGCGGAGGAAAATGTATGACGTCACAATTTTGACAAGTTAAAATTGTGGGAAAAGTTCTCAATGTTTCTGTTGCTCTAGTATCAACATTTATCGGCGCAATGGCTCAGTGGTTCTGTCTTCAGCTTTGAGTGCAGAAGGTCCTAGGTTCAAATCCCGCTCATGGCGATTTGAAAATTTGCCTGTTTCATCAATTGGTAAACTGACTTATCAAGCAGGCCGCCAACCCAGCGGGTCATACTTCCAGTTCGGCAAACGGGAACCGGTTCATAATGGGTTCAAATTGTGGAAACACAAGGAAGAGGAGTGGCGCCCCCCTGTCTACGGGCAGAAGCCCTACGAAAAGGGAACCTTCGGGTCGCCCCCGACGTCGTTCGAACAACTTTAAATATTAGTATCAAGAACGTAAATGGTAAAATTCTAGAGGGAAGCGTCTTACCAAGACCGGGATGTTAGCTTTCAAAGTTTGAACTCTCTCATCCTTGCTATTTGATGAGACCAATTTTAAGTATGGCAAACAAAGAGGAGATATTTCATTTCATAGTTTTGGTGTTGAACACCATTTTGCCCGGGCGCTTTGCGCAACTGATTCTGCTGAGGAGGGGGAGGAGGGGGTGAGGCTGTAAACAAAAATGATAAGCAGAATCAATAATTGTTCAAGTTGCACGCAAAACGCCCTTTTCTATACCACTGCACCAAAACAGCCGAATATGAAGCTCGTCTCTAGCACCAACAGAAGATTAAAGAATAAAATTACAGCCGTCAGACAACTAAATGGAGTACGTAGATTTTATTTGTTGATACAAAAGTTAATTCCATTAAAATCTGATGTGATATATGCTTTAGATCTTAGATAATCATAGAATTAAAACGATATCCGGTGGGGATTTTAGTCTTACACATCAACAGATGTTATTATCAGACTAGATTCAATAAAATCATAGCAGAATATAAACATCAAGATGGAAAAGGCTTTGTTCTGGGCATCGTACCACAAATGTTGCTATTAAATTTAAAGTTTACAAATCTAACTTGTGATAAAATTTTAAAGGAAAATGAAGTTCAACATCATTATTGCATGTTTTTCTATCCACTCTTTTTATAACTTGAAAATGATTTACTTTCAGGCATCACCAAGGAAAAAATAAGATTGGAATCACGCCACTGATATTAATTAGTCGAACACATTTATGACAAATAATTTGCATTCTGTGACAAGAAAATTTTGAAACCCAAAGATGAGGTTCTATATCAAACGGATGTTCTTTTGAAAGTAAATGAATGGCGGCAATTTGTTTCTAATCTTGTCTTTTCATGTGTGTCTTACAGAATCTATATTATCTGATAATATCATTTGCAAGGTTTTTCTGATGGAAACTGTAAAACTACACTCTGGAGAGCGAATTGTTATATATTTTTTGTTAATTCCACCATCCCGCCTTTTCCCCAACGCAAATTGTAAAAATTTTGAATTTCAATCGCTTCCCATTTAGACATTTTCTATGTATTCTTCGCGAGAGCTTTTACCTTAACTCTGGAGGATTGCTGTGACCAGTGTCTGGCCAAATCCTTTAACAAGTATGTTTCGAATTTTTCATGGCATTTCCAAATATTTTGTTACGTGCTTTCTTGCCTTGGAGAATAAAGATTTGTGTAGTACGTCGCACAGCGCCATAGAAATGCGACTTTTTGTTACCTTTTTGGATACATGCTCTGTCCATTATATGAACAGCATCCTTCTATCGATTCAAGGTTCTGTAGTGGGTTGTCTTTTTTCAATGCTTTTTGGGTTACATTTCACCATTCACTTATCGCAATTACAAATCCTCAAATAGAAGTATTGAATATTTTCCTTCGATATGAAGTATTCAAATTTTTGGTTTGACATCAGATATTCTGCACTGATGTATAATAACTTATCCTTTTGAAAAAGTGTAGCGTGAAAATACGTCTTACTACGCGGTTTTCTTTTAGATAAAAAAACTCCATTTTGACGGCAATGCTGATGTTGTGGCTATCTCGAGAACACTTCTTGACAGATACTATCAGCCTGATACAAAATGGTGATAAATATCTCGGGTATTGCTTTCAAATATTGTGACACTCTTAATGAAAAGTTTTGAATAATTCTCAATTTTTGATTAATGTCTTTGAATATTATTCAATTTTTATCAAGTACTTTTGAATATTTCTCAGTTTTATTGATTATCAAAATATATATCTGAGTTTTTATCGATTAGTATTTAAACATAACTCAGTTTTTATCGGTTGTTATATTGATTTTTTAAGAATGTTCGTCTTTTATCAATTACTTTTGTATATTTTTCAGTTTTTGTCGATTGATTTTGGATATCTGTTGCCTATTTTATCACATATTTTATGTGTTGTTAGCAAATATCAATGTGTCCCCAACTCGTGACCGACAACTTGTCATAAATATATGAGCAGATGCCTTTGAATAATTTACATTGATTAACGACATAGATTTGCGTAGCCAATGATTTGAAGGTGTACCGAATTTGGTATAAATCGCAAGACGATATAATAGAAGAATTATAGAAATGAATATCAACTACTATGTTTCTTAAAATTTCTAACTAGTGATAATGAAATGCAATATAGCGTTTCCTCAACATAGCATTTCCTTCGCTTGCAGTTGAACATGGCCCCCGGCATAAGACATACTTCAATATTTCTGGTATAACGTTTTTTCTTACAAGGAGTTGAATTAAACATGAGAGATTTGTCCATCGTTCCTATACTAAATGTATATTCATGAGATAATCATGACAATTTCATTGCTATGTGCCATAGTGTACAAGTTAATTATTAAGTGAAGAAATCATGGTGGATAAACGTCAATTTTCTCTCTTCGTTTAACAACATGTGCAAGATACAAATGAGAATGAGATAGTAGAAACCCAGAGCCGAGGAAAATAAAAAGCTCAAGAAAAATGATATTGCGACATGAAAGATGGCATATAAAAGGACGATAAAAATACATGCATGTCGTCTTTCCAATTTCGTTCTACGCTATCAGCACCTGCTGTTTTATTGAATTTATCCATATCGTCAAAATTTGCAGCAGCTGACACACGAACCGGGAACAAGGGGCCCAGAGAAACGAAAAACATAGGGGAAGCATGGTGTAAAGTACTTGAATTATGTTTTCATATCATCTTTTTACCACTTATCGCGAAAAAAAATACTGGATCGAGCATCTTTGGTTTCAAAGCGAGGTCAGTTATTCAGCGCCATTTAAGTCCCCATCAAACAAGCTTATAACAATATTACGTAACACTGCGGACCTTCCCGCGCAATTTTAACGTTTAGGGAGCTAGTATTGGTGGCCACGCTGTTTCGTTGCTGGAAATGGGAAGCTCGATCCAGTCATTTTTAGAGATCAGTGCTGTTTACCCTCATCATCATGGCAGAGGGGAGGTTGAAGATAAATGATGTATCAATTGATATTTAATTGAAGTTGATATATTGTATAAAATTTACTTATTAATTATTTCAAATCATAACTCTAAGATTTTGATGCCGAAAACCCTTCTACATTGAAATTCTGTTACTCTTGTTTTCAGAAATGAGAACATCCCATTCACGTTGACCGATAGTTTAAACAATTTATCAAGATAGCTAACCAACCCTCCAATACAGGGACTATGATGCGATTTGAAATAAAAGAGGATCAGGGGTTGTTGGTTGAACTAGAATCATTGTTATGTTCGTAAGACAGCGATAAGTAGCCAATTTCATCTTGGGAGGTGAAGAGAAATTTATTAGAAAATGAGAAGGAAATGTATCAAGACTAAATTTAGACGTTAAATAGGCTATTTCTGGAAATCAATATACTGTATATGGTTAACAGAGAGACATACCATCAATACTCAGCGTATTGTATGAGGCCTTTCTGCAAATTACGAAGGGTGACAGGGATGAATAGTAGGCCTAAGACGTAACTGTAGGAAATCAAATAAGGCCAAAAAAGAAGACTGTCTACACGGAGTCCAAACATAGCAGATCATATCTAGAACGCTTATTTCAACGTGTTTCCATAAAAACAGACCCAGGAAATACGACAATATCCTCTCTGTCTCTCTTCTATACATTTACTAATTGGTTAGTCATTGTTATAAATCATCAAGTCTTTCCACCTTCAGTTCTTTCCACATCTGTCCCATACACCATCCCTTTTTATTCTGTAATGATCGTGGCAGATGATGTTGTACAGAGCCAACAGAACAAAAGCTTAATTAAAAGAATTGCTAATGACAAGTCAACCAAGTGGATAACAAACGCGAAAACGACTTGAAAAGGAGTGGAGAGGATATCATTAAAAGATCGTTTACGATAAGGCAATGTCTTCCAGGGTGAATCATCTGTTTATGGACTTACTTAAGTAGATGCTAAAGAGTTGGCAATACAAGTATTGCCTTCTGTGATCGGTTTGGGACCATAAAGACGATCAGACGCTCAAACGCAAGGTTAGTAGTATCTGCATCTATCTCTCTTTTCCTACGGCTATACGTTTATGGGCCAACGTCTGCTAGACTTAATTTTATTGTAACACGGTATAAAGTATTATTTTATTAAGGGTAGTAAAAGAGCGTCGATACTTGTTTCTTGGGATTAATTAAGTTGCCTTGAATAATGGTCTCAAGGCATTTATAGTCATCTACATTCTACAAAACTGTTATGTTGGGTATGATTAACATCATGTTGTTCTAGTAACCAGTCAGCTTGATAAAATTATAACGATAAACTTTCTTAATTCTCGAATTACCGCTATCAAACCAGAATGTATAGGTGAGGCTGTAGTGACGTAATATCCAAATAATAGACATCCCAAATTTCTCTCTCTCTCGTTGGTAAGGGACCGTAGCTTAGTGGAAAAGCGTCGTGTTGCGCAATGCGGAGATCGTGGGTTCGATTCCCCTTGACCCCATGATTTTTCATCTTTGAGATTTTACAACACCGATGTCTATATTCAGTCATTGCAAGGTCAACAGTTCAACCTTTCAGGATAAAATGGTGCACCATTTAACGAGGGTCTATAGTGGCAAGTGATAGTCTTTCGACACATGAAACACACCGTGCAACAAAATTATCTTTTGTTTGGACCAAATAGACCCGACCGGTTTATTCCGAATAGATATTTTGATTCTTTGGTCCTCGGATTGTCAAACGTTTAATTTTATTTTATCTTCCGTTTATCTACAGAGACAATCACTCGGTCAGTCATGTTTGGATGCTTCAGTTGTTCGTCCAAAAAGTGAGTATAAAATAGAGTATTTTTAATTGCCATTTACTCTTTTTATAAAAACCCCTACATTTGATACAGAGGAGATAAAATTTCAAGTAATGGCTTTTCTACATACATATTTTCAGCTGTATAGTTAAGTGCCTTTTACGTTCTTAGTTGGTATAGGCATTTGTCGACATGTATTGGACTTTACAGACAATCCCTCTTTTAGAAACTCGGACTTGGATGTGAAAAGGAACCTGCTGACCGCTAATAACCGAACCGGAGTAAATAAAATTTCTTCTATTTCTTCCAGTAAATTCCAAGAAATGTAGGAAAGCTGAAATTGAAACATAGAAGTTCTTGTCACCTTATCCAGACTCGGGAGCAGGTGGGGGAAGGGAGGGGATTTTAGACACTAGTGAGGTAAAGAGTGATGATACGTGACACTTGTTCCTGATATTTTTTTCCATTATACAATTTTGAAGTAAGAGGGACGTACCTACTAGTATGTACGGTGGCGACTTAATCGGGTAACAACCAACCATGTTAGAGGGCCCACGCCACAAGAGGACTTGCGCATCGATGTTAAAATAAAGATATCTGTGTTTATCCAAATCGATACCTTTTGAAAAGACCCGGCTCGATCGCAGCGCTGTGAAGTTTTGACAACTTCTCTTTACCATAGTCACAGGGCCTACCCAGTCCATGTGAGGGAGATTGGGAGACAGAAGCTCAAGAAGCCGGTCAGATGGATTGTACCTGTGTTTTGTTAGCCCAGCCTAGTCACGCTGAACATGCTTGAAGAACACATGAAGGGTACATGTGACTATGGTCTACTCAGCCACTTTCACTCTGATGCACCGAGTAGTTTGCTCAGATGATCGAACAGTTGCGCTCTCATACGTTGATATCTAGCGGAGAATCCATTATCACCATGGAAGTAAGTATAACATTGAATACTGAAAATAATGAAGGAATGTCAGATATTTCTGTGCCCGATCTCTCTTAGTTGGTAAAGTGATACATGACGTCCTAGTACAACACATCCTTATTCCTCCCTTTAGGGCTATCTCTCATTTTACTGACATTATTGATAGTTCTTGAAGTGTTACATCTAAACTAATCATCATCACTCCCTTCTATTCCTCAGAGAGAAGAACGAGGAGTGTTATATGCCTCAAGATGTAACTGTTACCCTTCCCCGACATGTGCATATTCCAAGGCAATCATCAGTATCAATGATACGAAACTTTAACTGGAGTTCAATAACTCCTGAAGTGCGGAGGAAGCGGTCTAAAATAACAAAACAGGGCGAAGAGATGAACTACCGATAAACCATGATGTGAAATGGTTAGTGAAATAGTTCAATGAAATGCGGGTAAAGGACACTTTATCTGCGACGAGTTTTGGAGAAATGCACCAACCTGATTTATCGCTGAAAGAAATAGGATTTCAAAGACTTACAATAATCTGCGTGTAGGGTGTACATTGGAATGAAAATCATGCTCTTCATGGGTTTTTCCATTTCCAGTGTAAATGATGATTACAGCACACCAGTCATTCTGTGATTCTGCATTGCTAAATTGGAAAGAAAATCATGGTCTTCATGGGTTTTACCGTTTCCAGTGTAAATGATGATTACAGCACACCAGTCATTGTTAGATTCTGCATTGCTAAATTGGAAAGAAAATCATGGTCTTCATGGGTTTTTCCATTTCCAGTGTAAATGATGATTACAGCACACCAGTCATTCTTAGATTCTGCATTGCTCCACAAGAGGAGCAAATCGAATACGAAAATCGATGCTTCCAGGAGTGTCTTTACGAAGAACTGTCATTTACATGCCTTTCATAGCCCTTTGTTAGGACTCAACCTGCAAACATGGAAAAGCTTGAAAGCAAGTCCTACTTTATTATTAGCCACTATGAGAATGGACAATTTTTATCTCTTACAGAAAGCTGACTATTATGCAACCAAAGTAACATCAATTTAACTCAAGAAAAGGAATCTGTAGAACGAAGAAAATATATTTTACACGTTTTATTCTAAATAGAAATTGGTTTCACCTTAATATAAATCAGTTGTACTTTATTTCACTCCTTTCGTAAAGTTTATGTATAGTATAGTGTTTCCAATGTAGGACAAATAATGTAAATATCTTTTTTTGTAACTACCGATACTTGGATATGGGAGATTTACAGAGTTTTCATAAATAGCTAAAATTTAAGGCAGTTATTCTCGCTTTCACACAACCTTAACTTCTTGATTCTGTTTTCGCTCTGCTTGATTAAAGTCGATGCAGTTTTCCTGCACCATTAGCTCCATTGCTGAAATTGGTCTCAATAGAATCTACTGTATAGTAAATGACCATATATACGTGCACGAATGCGGAGACAAAACAATCCTTTTGGAGATAGAGTTACGTGTGTATTTCGACTTAACAGGGAGCTGATGTGTATCCTTTGTCAGACTTGGAACCATAGATATTACGTCACTCAGATTTAGTTCAAGTAACACTTTGTCATTCGAAAATTAACCTGCGACCCACCACCACGACCACTACTACTACTATTACCTATACTACTACTACTACTACTACTACTACTACTACTACTACTACTACTACTACTACTACTACTACTACCACTACCACTA
>JAAAKL020017492.1:0-10586 GCA_010016065.2 Carybdea cf. marsupialis auct. non (Linnaeus, 1758)
GTGGGCATACATACTCCTTATCACCCGTATCAACTTCTTAGGAATACTGTAGTGATCGTCACTGAGTGCACTCCACAGACAATTCCTGTTAATGCGATCAAAAGCTTTTTCAAGATCAATGAAGAGGGCGTATTTATCTATGCCCCACTCCCAGCTTTTTTCTAGTATCATCTTTACAATGAAGATAGGATCCAGCGTACTTTTTCCAGGCACAAATCCGTATTGGTTGTCACTCAAGACCTCTGCCACGTAATCCCTCGTTCTAGTTTCCAATATCCTTGTATATATCTTTCCAGTGTGGGCCAGTAGCGTAATTCCACGATTATTTTCACACATAGTCGTGTCTCCCTTTTTCTTTATGGGTCTGATCAAGCCACTCTGCCAGTCCAAAGGGGCGCTCTCTGTTCTATATGCAACGTTGAATATTTTAGTCAGTTGTATAATCACCCGATCACCTCCCGCCCTCAGTATTTCTACTGGCAGCTCATCTACTCCTGGTGCTTTTCCCTTCTTCATTCTCTGGATTGATCTTCTAACCTCCTCCACCGTTATTGGGTTTTCCTCCTCCTCCCCATCAGCATCATCACAGTCAAGTGCCTCAGTTAAGTCATCTGTGATGCCCTCAACATTCAACAATTCGCTAAAATATTCCTTCCATCTTTCAGCAATTTCATCGTCCTCAACCAGGAGATTATTGTTCTTGTCCTTAATTGAAAAAGAGCCCTCATTTTTCTTTCCCCTGTAGTTCTTTGCTAGGCTGTAGAGCAGTTTTTTAGTTCCCTTAATATCAGCCTCTAGATCCTCTCCAATTTTCCTCCAGCTCTCCTCCTTTGCTCTCTTTTTCACTATCTCAGCTTCATTTCTTGCCCGGTTGTATTCCAGCCTGTCATCATCTCTTTGCGTCTTCATCCATTTTCTGAAATGCCTCATTTTGTGCCTAACAGCGTCTCTCACTTCAGTTGTCCACCAAGGTGTCATTTTCTTCTTTCCGAGGTATGCAGTCTTCTGCCCGAGAACTTCATCAGCAGCCTCTATCATCTTCTCCTTGAAGTCTCTCCACACATCTTCCACTGTTTCGTCCACCTCCCCTCCTTGCAGCATCTTCTCATCAATCACATTCCCGAGCAGTGTTCTAGTCTCATCAGAGCCCAGTTTACTGAGCTTATACTTTTTTGTAGGTTTTCCTTTTCTCATTTTAGGTTTCTTTATTTTAATCTTTGCTGCAACCAGTCTATGGTCCCCATCGAGTGAAACCGAAGGGATGGCCTTAACATCGCAGAAAAGTGCTCTGTTGTTGGTTAAAAAGAGGTCAATCATTGAACTTTGTGTGTAGTTCTGTTGCTGGCGGCAGTATCTGTACCATGTCCATTTCTGACTTTCTCTGTGTGGGTAAAATGTGTTCATAATGTACAGGTTGTTTACTGCGGCGAAGTCTAGTATTCTCTTTCCCGCCTCATTTCTATCTCCGATGCTATGTAAGCCCAAATTTTGTTCATAATTTCTCCTATCACAGCCAACGTGACCATTCCAGTCACCACACAAGATAATATTATCTTGGTATTTAGCATCATCCATGACTTCCTGAACTTGATGTAGGAACTCCTCTCTTTCAGTAGTGGGTCTTCCTTGCTGGGGGGCATAGACTTGTAATAGACTAATACCTGTTCCTTGTAGTTTAACATCGATGCTGATTATTCGTTCATTTTCCTGGGAAACCCTTTCAACCAAGTGGGCAAAGTCAGGGGAGAGCACAAAACCAACACCATGCCTCGATTCATTTCCACCACTGTATATGAATCTATGGTCTTCGTGTATTTTCTTATCACCGCATCCCTTCAAACGGACCTCCGACACCGCCAATATCGCCAGTTTTCTCTCCTTCATAACCTCTATGATTTCTTCCTCTTTTTCTCTCATTGTAGCAACATTGATTGCTCCAATTTTAACAGTGTTCGATTTACGATGTCCGTGAGTATTTCCAGTCGTCAACGTAGTTATCAGATCAGAGCCAGAGATTCTTAGGATTCTTAGCACCTCCTGCCTATTTAAAGGCTGCCGGGGACTGGAGGCCATTTCTTCTTCTTGATTCACCATGCTTTTCTTGAGCATAAAGTGTTTTAAATCATGGGGTTGCTAGCCCTATCCTGAAAGCCCTCACCATTTATCCGGGCTTGGGACCGGCACCGAGTTCAGCTGGCTTGCTGCCTCAGTGGCTGGCTTTTTTTTTTTTTTTTTGTTTACTTTATAGTGAGAAATTGTGGATGTATATAACAGGAATAGTTTGTCCTGTATGTATTTAAGTGGTATGTTCTGTACATGTCATCCCACATACTATGGCTTTTTAACCTTAGTATTGAAAGCACGTATCAACATACAAACCATAATTCCTGGGGAAGTAACATAATTAGGTTTTGAGATTTCTGTCATAACTTGAGCCTGGTACAAAGACTTGATTGATTTTTACATGATATTGTATATGTGAAAGTGCACTCATAATAGTGGTAGAAAAGAGCTTATAGTCTTATATGTGACCAAGAAACCTTTTTCATAATGTGATGCCAAACCCTTGTCTGTTTTTATTATCTTTCCTTGAAGAGGGAATGTGAAGCCTTTAATCACTGTTACCTAAGGCGTACTATGTTTGAGATGATCCTTGGAAATGTCTCATCATTTGCATAAAGAGAGCATGTAGTTCACCAATATCAAAATATGCTTGTATTCTCCAGATATTTTTGCTTGCTAACTAACCATGATATATCTGAGGCATCCTTGATTGTATAGCGGGACTGCAGGGGAACTTTTGTTATGTATTCATGACAGTCAAATATTGAGAATGCAGTAACAAGGAACTTTGTTAAGGCTACCTGACAGTGTTGCATTTTGTGTGATCTGAGTTGAACATAGTTCTAGCTCAACGGCTAATAGTGCCCAGTGCTGACCTTACTTGATAGCGGAAAACACCCACTTGTCATCTGATCCTTGTAGCTAGAAGTAGTGTCCTCCCAAATGGATACAAGGAAATGTATATATAACTGTGACAGGCATTGTTGTCTCCTTGCCGTAAGGTGCAATTTATTTACGAATGGGACTGGAATTGAATTAGCACTCTAGCAACAACAGTTTTAGGAAATAAGAAGTAAAATTCATGTGGTTATCTTCATGGCCAATGAAAGACAAGTATGACTTCAGACTATAACCTCATTAAACAAAGGTGTTAAATGTAGCAGTGCAGAGATATGCAAGCATAGCACAGCATATGACTTAATCACAATACAACATTACAAAAGGAGAAAGAAGCTCATCATGTTCATTTGATTTGCATTTTAAAACATGTGCATATTTCAGAACACATGTATGATATTTGATTTCCTTTTCAGAAAATATGCTTGTTTTTAATTACCTGACTAGAAACAGCTTCAACTCCAGATACATGGCCTATAGGGGCCCATAGGAGGCTGTATAAGAAATGACAGATATATATGAAATGGATACTTGTTATTTACTCATAGCTTTCCTCTGATTTGGTTTTCTTGATGTTCTTTTTTTTTCTTATATGGAAAACATGTGGTTGTACTGGTGATTTTATTTGAACATGTTATTGTGTGGATGTGTTATAGTGCACTTTTTTCTAGTTCCATGATTTTTTAATTTTCAAACATAACCTCGTGTGACAATGCACTAAATCATGAATAGCTTTAGTTATAGTATTGCAAGGTAAAGGTGAAATTTAATTGTCCATGTTCTGTAATACTAAATGCTAGTCAAATTATATTTTGCTGCAACATCTTGTAACTCTTTCATTTGTCTTGGTAGGTATGGCTGGAACATATGCACAGTGTTTAAAAGCAAAAAAACTGATTCTCACTCATTTTAGCCAAAGGTATAAACGTTTGAACTCAAACCTTTGTGATGGTGATCCATCAGTGTCTATGTTAGTTGAAGAGGCAAAAATGGAGTTTGATGGTGAAGTTATAGCAGCAGAGGACTTAATGATCATGGATATTCCTCTGGGAAGATAGCATTTGCTTAACCTTTACATAATGACATAGAGGTGAGTTTGTTGATAAGGGGAATGGTTGCCTCCACTTTTAAATACTATTTTATAATGAAGAGTAGATGGAGAAAAAATTTACAAAACTCCATGTGCATGAATGATAGAGAGATGACGTATTAATAAGTCAAAATATTGAGGTGTTGACTGCTTTTCTTACAAGTCATGGAGGTAATTTGCTCAATTTGATAATGCAATCTAGATATTCTTAAGATAAATTGGAAGTGATGTGCTTGATGAACAGATAGTTGGAGTATCATGTTTTAAGGTGTCAAATCAAATCAGTATTGTTTGTTAAAGATTTTGGTCACAGGCTGCTTGGATAACTTTAGGCTGTGGACCTGTTTTTAATTGTCCACTTCTTCTCCACATGCACTTATATCTTCGTATACCAGTGGCCATGAATAATGGCTTTGCTTTTAATAACTGCTTACATTAGTTATCAGAAGCCTTAACAAGCCCTTGTTAACAGAAGCAAATGTTTGATGAACAAAGCGCTTTTTTTTAAAAAAACGTTATTTTGAACTCACACTTAAGGGAGCTTACAAACCTGAGCAAGATGCTGGGATGTGGGAACGAACCTCAATAAACATATGGAACCTTTTACACCAAAGTGTTATTGCAATGTGGATCGCTTCTCGGCCTTTTGGCTAAGATCAAGTGTAGTATCTGTTCGTCGGCTTAACCCAACTCTCTTCTAAAGAGTTGGACTTTGGACCCAAATTTGGTGTTTTCTATTTTAATCATTGGACTTTAGCACTGGATTTTCATAAGAGTGCCACAAGACACAGGAGGTATTGCTGCTTTGGTGGGATCAAAGGACCTGCAAGGTAGAGTCTTGGACACACAGAAATTTTTTTTTTTTTTTTTTTGTTGTTGTTGTTCCAAGGGCATGCCACCTTTCAGCAACAGCGGTTTGCCCAGACCTAGGTCTGTTCTTTTGCGCACATCTTCTACTCGATTCGAACGTGCTGAACTGTATGCAGCTGTAGAAGAAAATGGCTTTAGTAAACGTGCTCTTCTATGCGTACAATTTTTGCAGGACGGAGACTATATTTTATCTTTCAATTCCAAGGAGACCCGCTCTGCCTTTTTGCGGAAAGGGGTTATAAAGGTGAGGGGTATTCCCCTGCAGATAGAAGACCCTGAAATATGTTCTACCTATCTGGTAGTTAAAGACGCTCCTCATGAGCTTACCGATGTTAGTCTCCAAAACATAATGGAGCAGTTTGGTGAAGTGTTGAGCTACAGAAGGTGCTTATTCGATGGCATCGAAACTGGGGATAGAGTTCTTCGTATGAAGATCACAAAAGACATTCCTTCGAAAGTACAGATTGGCCCCGGTTTTGTTCGTGTGGCTTACAAGGGACAACCGCGGACATGTTTTAAATGTGGCTCCAAGGACCATATGTCTTTGGGGTGCAAAATTTCAAAATGTTTAAACTGTGGGGGGACTGGTCATCATATGGACCAATGTCAGATCCAACAACCGTACTGCACTGTGTGCAAAGATTATCACCCGCTCAATGGGTGCCTACTTATGTGGAGCCCTGACACCCCTGTGGGCTCCAAACCTCCACACACTCCATCTCCCCCTTCTGCAGCTACAACCCCTGATCCTCCCACCTCTAGACAGGATTCTGACTCCCCACTTTTTTCTTCATCTAATCCTATCTATTCCCCTTTCACCTTAACTAACCCTAACCCATCACCTCCTTCGGTTGTGCCCGAGTCACAACCAAAATCTAATCCTATTAACCCTAACTTGTTTTCTGGTGTTTCAGAGGTTGCCCAAGCTGGGGGTGTACGAAAACGCACACAGCCTGCACCAGTTCCAACCTCCCACTCTGGTTGTTCCAAGCCTGCCCCATCATCTGACTGTGAAGAGGAGTCATCTGAGGATTCCGACGATTCCTCATCCTCAACTCAAGAGGGGGCAGTCTTGAGTCCCCCAAATTTAAGATCAGGTACTGCTGCTGGGAATAGAAAGAAGAAGAAGAAAAAGAAGGGAAAACATAAGGGTGGATAAGTGATGCCAAACTCAGTAGGCAAATCATGAATCGATTAAAAATAATATCCATTAACGTCCATGGGATACGTGATAAGAAAAAGGCAAATAATGTCATCAATTGGTTAAAATGTCAAAATGTAGATATAGCTTTTCTGCAAGAGACTTATATTTCGTCTTCCCATGATTTTAGAGGAATCTGTGATGCGTGGAATGGTCCTTCATTTTGGTCGTTCGGCTCGTATCATTCAGCTGGCGTTGGTATACTTATTGCAAATTCATTAAAACAGTACGTCCAAAATTCAAAGGTGGTGACTGACACTGAGGGAAGATTCGTTATGGTTCCGTTAACTATTGATGAGTCCTCTCTTCAGTTAGTCAATATTTACAATTCCTGTAAGCAATCTGAAAGGATATCATTTTTCCAGTCTTTGAAAGGTAGAATTAAGAGTAACATACCCTGCATCTTAGGTGGTGATTTCAATTGTATTGAGAATGCTAAGATGGATAAAATTGGAGGTCTTGAAGAAATTGATAAAAAGTCTATAGCAGCCTTGTCAGAACTAAAAAAGTTTTTAAATATTGTTGATATCTTTCGCTCTATACATCCTTCACAAAAAGAAATAACGTATTTCAATGAAAGTAAGCAGATAGGTACAAGGTTAGATCGATTCTATATCTCAAAACAGTGTCTAAATGACGTCGACAACATTTCACATTCAGTGTTTTCTTTTTCTGACCACGAGGCTGTGGTTCTTATGGTTCGTCCGCCATCCCAGCCAAGACCTGGTCCTGGATATTGGAAGTTGAATACTTCTATCCTATCCAACAAAGATTTTCAGAATGAAATTGGCCGCTTCTGGGAAAAGTGGCAACAGAAAAAGACCTATTTCAAGAATATATGTACTTGGTGGGATTTCGGCAAAAAGAAGCTGAAACATATTTGCATTAAACACTGTAAACGTAAACGTAGAGAAAAGCACGCATCAAGGGCTGTTTTAGAGAAACAAATAATTGATGCTACAAGTAAACACATGACAGCTGACCAAAAACAAATAGTCCGTGAGCTACGCGATAACTTAAAGACTCTCGATTTAGAAATGTCTCGTGGGGTCAAGATAAGATCCAAGGAAGTCTTTCTCTCTGAACATGAAAAACCTTCCAAGTATTTTTATCAATTAGAAAAGTTTCGACAACAAAAGAAATGTATTCTTTCGCTTGAATCAGGAAACTCAGTTTTTTCCAAGTCAGAAGAAATTTTAGATCATGCAGCAGATTTTTATGAACATCTCTATACCAGTGAACCAACTGACCCGGCTTGTCGTGATTTTTTGCTCAATAACATAGACAGATCTCTATCCGACGAGGAGAGTTCATCTCTTGAAGGTACCCTCTCCCTTGACGAGTGTCTGCGTGCGTTACGGTCCATGCAAAAGGGTAGGAGTCCTGGTAGTGATGGTTTTCCTGCTGAGTTTTACATCACCTTTTGGTCTTTATTGGGTAAAGATCTTGTAGAAGTTTTTAATTTTGCTATTGTCCATGGTTCTTTACCTGAATCAATGAGACTTGCTCTTATTGCGCTTCTGTACAAGAAAGGTAACAAAAAAGACATTAAAAACTGGCGTCCTATTTCATTGCTTAACGTGGACTACAAGATCGCATCTAAAGCAGTTTGCAAACGTCTGCAGTCCGTTTTGCCTAAGGTTTTGCACATAGATCAGACCTGCAATGTCACTGGTCGCTCGATCTTCGACAGCGCATATCTGATCAGAGATGCCATAACTTACGCAAATCAAAAGAACATCCCTTTAGCGGCCCTAACTTTAGACCAGGAAAAAGCATTTGATCGTGTAGAATGGTCCTTTCTGAGTGACGTTTTACAGAGGATGAATTTTGGTCCTTCCTTTCGTAGCTGGGTTAGTCTTTTTTATACTGATATAAGGTCTACAGTGCTAAACAATGGGTACTGTTCACGTCAATTTCTATTAACCAGAGGCGTCAGGCAGGGTTGCCCCCTGTCCCCACTCTTGTACTGTCTTGTAGCTGAAACTTTGGCTCTTTCCATTAGAAAATCCCCCATTATCAATGGTCTTAAAATACCAGGATGTGATGATGAGGCTAAAATAGTCCAATATGCTGACGATACTACGGTATTTGCAATTGATGATGATAGTATAAGTGAAGTTTTTGAGTTAGTTGATATTTATGGTCGTGGGTCTGGCTCCAAACTGAATCTGACAAAAACAAATGGAATTTGGTTTGGTAGCAAAGCCGGTCTGTTAGAAGGTCCTGTGCCAATTACTTGGACTGACCGTCTAACAATTCTTGGCATCCCTTTCGGTCCCAATGAATACATAAATCAATATTGGGACCAGAAGATCGCAAAGCTAAAGACAAAACTCAACCTTTGGTCATCAAGATCACTGTCGCTTCAAGGAAAAGCACTGATTATAAATGTTCTGGGCCTTTCTAACCTTGTTTACTTAGGGACAGTTTTCCCCCTACCACTTCGAATGATAAATGATATCAACTCCTTGATATTTAAATTTCTGTGGTCTGGCAAGAATGAACTGATAAGCCGACAAAAGTTATTTCTTCCTTATGACAGAGGCGGTTTGAACTTATGTAACATTGCTCTGAAAGTTGATGCACTGAAAACAAGTAAACTAGTGTCAATCTTAGATACCTCTTCCGGAAAAAAGTGGACTTACTTTGCCCGATACTGGTTAAGCCTCTCTCTTGTCCGTTTTTGGCCAAATTTAAATAACAACTTGGCTCCCAGAATTGTCAACCGTACTCCTTTTTTTTATAAGTGTATTGTCGATTCTGTCAAAACTGTCGAGTCCCGGTTAGAATTTTTGCATTCTAAGAATTTCGCTGCCAAATTCATCTATGTTGAACTTCTAGAAAAACGTAGCTCTCTGTGTCAAAAGTTACTGTACCAGTGTCATCACTTGATTCTGTCTCCTGCACAATGGAAGAAGTTATGGTCATCCATCCACGATGCAATGTCATCTGGTGCAGAGAATGATGTTTCTTTTAAGCTTGCCCATGGGGTAGTCAAATCTGCAGTGACATTGAGAAAGTGGGGTCTACACTGGATCAGGGAGGGTTGCAACTACTGCGGCCTTCCAGAGACCCAATCGCACATTTTTCTCGAGTGTGCTTTCGCCCGGGCTTTGTGGGAATATTTCCAAGACCTCCTCAATTCCCTTTCTTCTTCTCGTTTTACCTTGTGTCCTTCTACCCTTTTCTTACATCAAGTTGACTCATCTGGTGTTCAAAAACGTCTGTTGATCTACATTCTGAAAACTGTCAAATACCTGTTGTGGGTAATGAGGTGTGAGCGTCGCTTTGAGAAAGCAAAAATAACAATTCTTGACGGTTGTGCGAGAATAAGTAGTTATATTCGCAGTAGGATTCTCACTTCATTCCATTCTAGTTCGCCTTTGTTGATAACAGAATTTAATGTTTTATGGTGCCATGATTCTATTCTTTGTAAAGTAGTCAATGGCTCTGTTGTATTTCTGTTTTAGTCACTTTTCACAGACCTATTCTGATTGTTTTGTAGTTTTATCATAAATGATTCGCTTGTAATGACCTTCTTAGTTATACATTAGTGATTTGTTATTTGTAACCCGTTTCTGTATTTTTTATCTTTACCTACTACAACTAATTTCAATCCAATTAAATGGTTTCTATAAATTTCCAATTAAATGTATATATGTAATTTGCTCTTTTATGATTGTAATTTTTTGTCATTCGAATTTGTCTAATATATTCCGGGTGCCCTCTGTTTACCAGTGGGTACTTTTTTCTAAAGATAAAAAAAAAGTATCTGTTCTCGTCAATCCCCTTCACATTGGAGGTGGAGCGACTAGTTTCTTTGAAGCAGTACTACGGGATAAACAGCGAGTTGGTAAGTATCCATCCTAGGAGTGTTTTTTCTTGTTTTCTTGATTTGTAGCATAACCTCCCTTTGGAGGGTGCGGTGATTACAGAGGTACGTTTACTCTGTGTGGAGTCATTGATTCCCGACAAAGCCCACCCTTGCACCCAAAGGGTGAATTTAGGTAGGTCCTGATAGGAACTATATCTTCCTATTTTTCTTTCTTATCTATGATTATTGCTTTTATTATTGTTATTGTCACTTTTCTGGTCTTTTCTATCTTCTTCACTTATCCTTGGTATTGAACTTATCATGCCAGGGGGCGGTGTCCCTCCATTGCTTCTCCGGTGTTCACCCAACAAGGTGAATACCAGTGAAGTTCTCCTTGGTCTTGAGGGTTGGGGTATACCTGAGGGGGACATCCTATGCTGTCAGTGGCTTAAAGGAGACCATCGTCTGACTCTCCGCTATAAAAGGCACCGTGAGAAATTGTTAGCAGCAGGTCAAATAAGAATCAGGGGTTGTATTTGTTATTTTGAAGACCCATCGGCCCCTTCAACATCCGTTCTTGTAAGGGGTCTGCCCTTTGAAATTTCCAATGCGGCTTTGCAAGGTACCTTGCAAGAGTATGGACACAT
>JAAAKL020017493.1:0-10585 GCA_010016065.2 Carybdea cf. marsupialis auct. non (Linnaeus, 1758)
ACCATAAGGCAACGCAGATAAAGACCATAAGGCAACGCAGATAGAGACAAAACGATTAAATGCATTTTCGAGTTTTTATCAGACTCCGTGCAAGTGTGAATAAGTATAACATACTGAGAAAAGATGGTTGTAGTGATAAAATTGCAATGAGTTCATTAGCTACTTTAAAGCAGTAGAAATAAAGTTTTTTCTTCTCTTCTTCCTTGACGTGCTGAGGCTCTTTATGATTACAAAGTCTTTCATAGCAAAGGTCTGTTTGATGAATGAATTGTTTAGTACGTACAATGGTGTTAGTGGTGCGTTCACTGCAACGCAGTATTTCTGCCTATGTCTTGTGTTCAAACTGTGGAATGAAATGTAAAGAGTAAATATTATTGAAATAGCAGCAAGGTAGCATCTTTATTCTTCAAACGGATTAAGTACCCCTTCACTTTAATGGGTAGCAACGAAGACTGCAACAAGAATACTATGATATAAGTCCATGACTATCAAAGCAGGACAAACCAATAAAATTATCAAAAATTATTCAGAAAATTTCTGTTGTCAGCAAAGCATTCTACATCTGATTTCTTGTATATTTTTCATAGCCTTTTACTTATTTACCAGTATCTTACTACGCTACGTTTTTAATGTTCTGTTTTTGTCTACAGAGTTACTCTGTTTGCGTCTGTATCGTCATTACAGAAGTGAAAGGTAGATTCTTTTCAAACATCCATAATACATATGTTACCCAACACTTTTTGTTCCTTCATGCGACATTCTGTTGCAATTTTCAAATGTGCTAAAAGTTCTGCAGGTAATATTCTCTTTTCAGCCTTTTCCCAAAAATTGACAAATGGAGAAAAGTTTGCAGAGCCAGTTTTACATCTATGCAAAATTGTTTTATTGCTCGGTTCGTAATACGGTACAGAAACCCGGGGATTGGATCTACAGAAAGGGTTTTACTTTTTCAGGAAAACAAACCCGACCCATCGCCTCTCCAGTTGTCAAGTTTGTCTAGTGTAATAAACGTTTGACCAGTTCCATACCTTTCCCCCGAATGATTAAACAACCATCCATATTGAGATGTTTACAACTCCATTAAGTAGTGTGTCTGAAAGGTAGTTCTCTTGAATTTTATATGGAGATAATGTGTGTAAGATTGACGTTCCCTTACAACAAAACGTTCTACTGATCACATTCTAATATTTCGCTATCTTTTTCTCAAAGTTGATAATTGAGTCATACAGCATAATGCCTTCTGGTACTCTTAATTGAAATATGCACACTTCTCCTTCTGGAAAAGATATCTGATGATATGGAATGGATTCTCAAAACATTGTATCAATAAAGAGATACAGTCACAAGACCTTGACGTCACCCTTAAGGAAACTGAGGAAACTTTGTTAGTCTGTTATATATTAACCATTAAATAGATCTAATTCTAAAATATAAAAAAATTTGACAATATGATACTAAATCTACGTTTCTGAGGCACAATTGCAGTTACAAGGGAAACTAAATTTTATAAATGGCGAACAGAACCACTGTTGGCGGCACATGGAAATCTCTTCTCCGTATCTTCAATACAAGAACACTAAGTCTTTCGAAGGTTTCGAAGTTTTGCCCAGTAGGAATAGTGAAGGGCAATGCAACCAGTCCAAGATCGCACTCTTAACAAATGGCTCAGCTTTGTCGCATTAAGAAATGCTCACAAAGCTAAATCTACTTAGACTTGCAGCAGTTTGAAACAAAAAGCTGTTTAGATATTTGACAACGAATCCGTCATAGATAATAGCTAAGAATTATTATCCACAAACAACGACTCATATTTATGGACAAAAACACAAAATAAATTGCTTTAAGGGAAAATTTCAAAGAGCAAGTAAAATAGATCTAATTTAGCACACGTTTTTATATATTCCCAAGGAAAACTTATTTTAGCCTTGAGTGAGAAAGGCATCCTAACAATTGATTTTCTGATAATGTTGACGCACTGGTTACCCTTCCATCGTGTTTTGACGTAATCGTCTACAAAACTATCAACTGAAGTATTTTTTGGATGTAATAGGTCAAGTAACAATCCTATTAGTTTCTCTAAGTAAAATGACAAGCATTTAAGGAATTACTAGCGTGAATTGGACGCTGGCCTACTAGCACCTCCTCGTTCCAAATTGGCAATCTGAAAAAATCTCAATTCAGTAGGACTTACTAAATTTATCCATCAGACTCACATAATATCTACGATTTAGGCAGTTAATTTTCTCTAATGACTTAAAACCAATATAAAAACTTGTCATGTTCACATTTTGAGGCTATTATGCTTACTGCATCCAGTCTGTATTTACTCAGGTCCTAGAAAATATTGTGCCGACCCAGTATCAGATGGGTTTCCAAAAGAAATCACCAGTGGCAAAGTTTATTTGTTAGTCGTTTATCTTTTAAAATAGACCGCAAAAAATGTTGAGAGGTACTTTTTTATCAACTAGCTCTAATTAATATCCTTTAATAATTAGAGCTTGTAAGGCCAAAAGTACTGCGTACATCTCTGCTGAAAGTGGTACATTACGTACAATGGATAGTTGTAACTTTTTTAGAGGTTTCTAATCAATTCGAGTGTTTAGAATGGACTCACTGAGTTCAATGATTTTCCTCAAATCAGAGCATTTTCTCTCATCAACTACCCTGAAGACTGTTCTGAAGCAAGAAGTGAGTCTGAGGTACACAACCCGTTCGAAAACATGATCATCATTTGTATTTCTGAAGTAAATAGGTGAGAACCAATTATAGCACAAAATCCGACATTCTAATTTTCGCAAAGTTTTAATCCAAAGTACGACATTACGTTTCTACAGAGTTACAATACAGCACATGTTTGACATAGAAAATGCCAGGTAAGATGCCAGGTATAAATATTCAGCTGTCTATATCAAAATAAAGTA
The DNA here is from genome assembly GCA_010016065.2 of Carybdea cf. marsupialis auct. non (Linnaeus, 1758). Taxonomy (NCBI): domain Eukaryota; kingdom Metazoa; phylum Cnidaria; class Cubozoa; order Carybdeida; family Carybdeidae; genus Carybdea; species Carybdea cf. marsupialis auct. non (Linnaeus, 1758). The sequence goes on from JAAAKL020017493.1 coordinate 2,922, forward strand.
ATCTGCCATCTTATAATTTTTCTATTAAATAAGATGATGACAGTTTTGTCAACAAAATAGCCACCTTCTTCTTCTTCTCTTCTTCTTCGCCTCCTTCTTCTCTTTAATCTTTTACTCTACTCTAGCTATTCTTCTGTTCTTCTTCCTGCACTTTTCCGTTCTCCTCCTGTTTCTTCTCCTCTTGCTTTTGCTCTTCCATTGCTCCTCCTCTTGCTCTTCCCATTGCTCCTCCTCTTGCTCCTCCCACTGCTCCTCCTCTTGCTCTACCTAATATAGATCCAAAGATAAAATTGCAGATACAGCTGAAATGGAAACTGCTATAATACAAGTCATCTGCAAAAACATTCAGGGGGAGGCAGGTGCTATGTGGGATCTTAGAAGGGAACTCTCAGCTGAAAAAGGAGTAGCGTTCAGGTCAGGTGGAAGAGTGGTCATACCACCTAACTTGAGGAAAAGAGTAATGACAGTAAGGACCTTTTCTTGAGGCACCCCCTGGTTGCAGGTTTATGTTGATACTAGTTGACAGTGCCACTAGATTTGGGGAAGTGTGGCCAGGAAATGAGATAACAGTTAAGTTTATCGTGGACAGGTTAATTGAAACTTGTCTAAGATATGGATTTGTGACAAAGGTTGTAACAGACAATGGCAAGCAGTTTGCTAGCTTAGAGTTCCAGAAATTTGTAGGGAGATTCAATATAAGACACAGGAAAAGTAGTTTGTATTTCCCTGAAGGAAATAGTCTAGTAGTGAGGGCTAATAGAGACCTGAAGTCACACCTACAGACTATTATTCCAACCATGCAAGGGCATGATGCATGAGAAGTATGGAAGTTTGCTGTTTTTAGTTTCTTGCAGATGCAAGGAACTGTAGTTCATAGTAGAACCGGTAAGAGCCCAGCAGAAGCGGTATTTGGTAGACAGATAATAGGAATAGCATTATTATTACCTAAGGCAGACTCGAAGTCAGATTGGAACAAAGCAGTAACAGTACTTGATGAGGGATCTTGGGTTTAAGTTAGATTTCCAAATAAAGGGCTGGGAAGTTAGCATCAAGGTTTTCAGATCCTATTCAAGTTAGAAGACGTGTTGGTAAGTATCTTTATAAGCTTGCAGATGGCCGTAGGTGGGACTTACGGAAATTAGTTGCCTCACAAGCTCCAGACAATTCAGTAGATTTAGCTAATGTAGAGCAGACATGCTTAACATCACATGACGAAGTCTCCGAAACAATACCTAGACCAGTTAGAAGTAGGAGACCACCTTCTTATCTTAATGATTATGTTTTATAAGTAACTGTTATTTTGTATGCATGTTTTAGTAGGGAGGAGGTGTTGTGTTTGTATAAGATTGCAAAATGTGTGTTATGTTTTGATATGTGTAGGAGTTGTGATCCCACACACACTGCATCATAGTGATCCCACACACACTGCATCATAGTGATCCCACACATCATGTATTAAGATGAGTTTGCAGAAATTAAGGGACACTATGACATCATGTTATTATTTTAATCGACTGTAATTCTGTATATAATGGTAGTTGTCTTGTAAAGATGTATCTTAAGTCAGACGATTCGGAATGATACAGATCACCACGTATTTGGGTGAATAGTGTAAACTTCGTCTGCTTTCTTCGTCGAGTTCCTATATTTGCACATCCTGACGTACGGACACTACAACTTTCTATTGACAAAATATGTTACCCCCCTCTAGTGTTCGTCAAGTAAAGCCAAATTTGAGGAGATCGCAGGAAAAGCAGGAATTGATGTTTTCGTTCACATTCAAAAGTGGTAAACAAGAACAGAATCGTTTCCTGGTCTCATTGCTGTCTAGCGACTATTCTTCAGCGAGCAAAATCACCTACGTTTCAAACTAGTATTGCAGTATATTCTATGTTGCGTTTTAGTGAGTGACTCTTCTTTCTAGTGATAGGTATTATGCTGCATTCTTTACTGCCATTTCTGTCACACACCTTGTCTCCTCTTTTGGTATTCAATCTAATATTACAAACTACTTAGACAAACACGTACAATGTGCTTTCACAGTTTTAGCAGGCATAATCATAGGACTACAAAACAAACTGTTGAACCTCGCAGTCGTGTATTTAATAAGTAGTATTGCAACACCATCAGTTTATTCATTTCAACCACTCCCAAGAGTGAATAATTTAAGTAGCTTTGTAGGTTTTCTTAGGTTGCACGAGTGTGCTTTAAGATAAACATCATCCAGAAAGTAGTATATTAAATTAAATAGTTTTTGTCCTTTTCCATTTTCTTACTCTTTTGAAATTACAACTGTTTACTGGGACATTTGGAGATCACTATACAGGTCCTCAGAAATCGTGAAATGAGAGGCACAGCCTCCTTTTCACTTTAAGAACTGCCCTATAATGACTGATTTGTATCAAAAAAAGGTGTCCTTTCTGTCAAAGCATTATCATGTATAAATCCACTTGATAACCTTTGCTTGTTTACTGACATGGCGGTAGTCTGTGTACTTCCCTGTCTGCCACAACCACTTTCAAAATGGTTTTTGTAGCCCCTGTAAAGCAGCAGCTTGTAATTATATACTTACAAGTGCTTCTTTGTGCGTATCAGTGATTGAGATAAACGCTTCCCGTTAATTGAGACCCTTTTGATAAATGTTAAATTAAATATACATCCTTTTTTTACTAGGCACCAAGACAATACCACGGAACTTCTTCTCAACGTAATTTAGTTTGCGTCTTCCCCAGACGCTCCTGGGTGAGCTAAACGCTCCTGGTAGCTATTAAAAGTGAAATTGTTAATAATAAATAGCATGAGATTTGGATTCCTTTGCAGCTACTGATTTTCTGCTAAACAAAATGGAGTTATTAATCTCCAGATAATAGTCTATCATTCAAGTTCGTTAAATGTCTTTTATCTGAGAAGGTCGTGGACGAAGCTTACACTCTGTTGCACCGATTATCCAATAAAGAAGTTTTGGGTTGTTTGTGATTATCTGCTACATGATGATGAAAAATTGAGCTTCACAAAATGATCGGTTTTGTGTGTTTTCAGAGTAGCTGGTGTGCTTCTTGTGAGAAAAACGAGTTCAGTCTTAAAACGAGTTTGCCATGACCTCATAAATAGACTCACAGGAACAATGATCAAGTGAATGTGATAAAACGATGATCAATTACTTACTCAGGCCATAGGGGAACAATCTTCATGTCAACAAGTCCGTATATTTGATGTTCACAAATTGAACTTTTTATACTTATTATCTAGACTTTATGTAAACTTTGAATATAGAGGTAATAGGTAACAGTTTTCCAAATTTGATCATATTGACATTTTACCCACACTGTGGCTTTTGTGAAGATCTCCTACATCTTTCCCTACACTTATTTGCATCAGTTACTTCGTTAAGCCATAAATAGTTACTCAAAATGGGAGGAAATAGCAAAACGATATTTGCATTTTAAAACTTTCTTCAGAATGCCATATGAAGACGAAAGAACAAAACTTATACCTGGCTATGTTTGAAAGAGACAACATATTGGGACTTCCTTACTGTGGTATGTTTGTGCTCCATCAGTGTCCCCCCTACAGGTACGTGATCCATTTAAAGGTCCCAATGAAAAGACAATATTTTCTCTGTCCACAAAGCAAACTATTTGACACTTTCTCCCGGACCGGTAACAGAACCTCCAAACTATATTGGCAAACCAGAGTACATGTTTTTGATATAGAAATTTGATTTGATTCATTGTTTAGCAGCTAATTTTTAGCAGCCATTGTAAATATTGTATAGAATTTTATTTTCTGCATTGATCGCATCACAATTTTGCTTTTCAAAATAAACTTTCTATTTTGTCTTATCGGCTTCTTTCTCTTACTGCTACACACGCCTAAACAACGATATTTACATATCACGTAAAACAACCGTTGCATACCATTGTATTCACAATTTGCATTGTTGTTATAAAATTATATTTTGGCCTTGTTTGCATGAGAAAATTTGGTTTTGCTAATGAAACTTTCTATTTTGGTTCTATCTGCTTCTTCCTCTTGCTTCTTACCTTCCCACGCCCAAACAGCGACAAGTCACTTAGAGTAACCGTTGTATACCATTGTATTCACAATTTGCACTGTTTTTTATAAAATTATATTTTGGCCTTGATTGCATTGAAATTTTGATTTTGCTAATGAAACTTTCTATTTTGGTTCCATCGGCTTCTTCCTCTTGCTTCTTACCTTCCCACGCCTAAACAGCGACAAGTCACTTAGAGTAACCGTTGTATACCATTGTATTCACAATTTGCACTACTTTTCATTCCTCACACTAACTAATGAGGACATACATTAACTGAACGGGAGAATATTCCATTGTTAACCATAAAACATTGCTAAATGAGTTACATGATTTCTATCACATTGAGAGAATGGAAATGTTTAGTGCACCCTCTCATTGGTTAATATACCTGGGGACTACAACTCGCAACTTTCATATCTCTGTTCTCTGTGCAATAAAAGTGGATTGTTACTTACCACGTGGAGCTGCATCTGCGTCTAAAAAACAAAGATAGGGGAAGATTACAGTATGATGAAAGCTTCTTATCTGAAAAACATGAATTTGAACCATTCACGTGTAAACCAGTAGATTGGTGTGAGTTGAGGATCATAATAGCATGAAGAAAACGTGAATTCCAGCTAAAAAGCCCAATAAAAATGATCCATAATTAATCTGTAAATAGAATCATTTTTTTGCTTAAGATCACTGTTACATATTGCTCCAAAATGAACAACGATGATTCTCTTATATATCTTGGTGGTGCATTTATGCTATAATGTCTGAATATGTATTATAGCTTTTCCCAGTTATGTCTGCAGAAATAGCTACGCCCACCATTTTTTTCCCTTTATTACACGATGACTAGACCTCTTCTATAATATTCAACATTACTTGCCAAATGCTACAATACTAATTCAGCTATTACGTTAACCCTGTTATTCTTGAGGTCATCATCGTCTTAATACGAATAATCAGAGGTCTTCTTCTGTGCAATAAAGGCAAGTTACCCATAAACACAAAAACAACATCTCAATACATATGCTATAAAACGGAATTTCATGAGGGCAATGATTTTTCGAGAATAATCAAGATGAGAAAAAATTTTCAATGCACTCCTAAAGACGTACCTTCTTCAATAGCCTTTCTTTCCCATAAAATAATAAAATGTCTTGGCATACGTGTAGAAAAAAGTAATATTTCGAAGAGCAAATAACTTATTCTACTTACATACCCTGTGGTCATTGACCAGTAAGAAAAAACTAGTTGGTATTATAAACAACACCAAACAAGTGCTGTGCACAAAGTATAATTCTGAGCATGATTCAAAAGGTACGATCCATCTAAGTAGGTCACTTTTCTCTATGTTGATCTCCCCCCTCCAATTCTCAACTGAGTACTTAAACAAAAGAATGTTCAATTTTAACACTGTTACGAGAAAACTTTCCATGACCTATGCAATAAAGGAGGTATGGGGCGAGGTCTTTGAACGGAAAGGCGACAGTGGACTTCAAACAACTCATGTAGACGTGGCAAGAAAAGGAACAGGACGGATCCTAACCTTGGTTTAGGTCACAGGCTGTTTCTTCTCAAGCCAATTCACTTGCATACAAAACCTTGCTAAATCACAGATTCTGGTATAGAATCTGTGGCTAAAGTAAGGAGGCGCGTTCGCCTTTTAAACCTGATTTCATTAACTACTCTTAAAATGACAAGAAACATATTCGAGTTTTAAAGTTTCATTGATTTCGTATCAAAATGAATCAAAAATAGAAAAAGTAGTTAAAAGCTTTCTCTTTCAATTCACTGATTTTGGTGACAAAGATAGCAAGGGTCGGAGAAAGGTCTATAACCCGGCTTGTTACGAGTACGACTTGGATAGAATGTGCAGTAAAATGTTCTTACGTTTCGTGAGATATTCTTCAGAGCAATAAAATGCTACCTTTTTTAACTTTACATTTGTAACAGCAGAGGGGTATAGGAAGTCTGACATAGGTTTTGGACGGAAAATTCCAACCAAACAATTTGCTTTTTCCGAGAAATGTTTTTTGACATGGTTTCCGACCTTCATATCTTCCGAGTAAAATCAATTCCAACTAATTTTTAAAGAGGGGAAGACAGAGGTTTCAACTGCGAAACAGCTATTTTTTTGACAAAAATTAATTGATAATTAATTATCATTACAAATAAATTCAACAGCCAAACGAAAATGCAAAATTAATGGTAGAATTGAATATCAATCCTGTGATATAAAGTCCTTTATAGAAATTGGAAACTTGTGTGGCAAAACGCATCTGGTACAAATATTTTCTCTCGACCTGATTATCCTTCGATTAGCTTGTTGTAAAATATAAGCATAAAAATGAGGTCTCGCTAGTTTGTACCAAACCATTTACTATAAACTGTGACAGGGGATACTGCTTTTACAACTGCAAAGGCAACAATTAAGAAAAATTCTGGAGCAATGTTGTAGCCCTGTACATTTAATTGCCTGCACAAGCATATTATGACATCGTTATATTAGTATCAAGCGTGCTCAAATGGTAACAAGATACTGCCTTAAAATAATACGTTAGCCACTTTAACAGGTGTTTCCTTAATTTACTTGAGAAAATTTACTAGTTCTTTACAGTAATTTAGGGAGAAGGGAACTCAAGAATCTATGAAAATATGTTCAACAGGCGCTTAAAGAGAACGGTATGTTTCGATGGCATGTGAAGTCCAATTTTTCGCTTTTCTGGATGTTTATACCTATAAGGGCTTCAGAGGTATTTTAAATCTAATGCATTCAGTAGACCATACGCATATTTCATAGAAACGTGGAGTGGGGAGGCCATGGCATATATAGGTATACCTACATACAAAGTAACGTGCGCTTCCACACGTTTACAGCAATTGATTTCTTACCTTGAATTAAGACCAGAGCAAGAACTACTGCAAGGAGAACAAGAGTTAAGTTCTTCATCTTGGGTTTCTGGATTGAAAAAAATAAATAAATAGCAATTAGTGATCAACAGTTTAAAAGCAACATAAAACGTCAAAAATCTCACCAGTCTCGACAAAAAAGACCCCATTTTCACGAAATTTACACTATCATCCCAGCATATAGAAATCCTTCAGGAAAGGATTAAAACTACGTTTAAGAGTACTAGATTTGTAAAGCATAGTGTAAGTGTAATAGTGTAAAACATGAAAAGCATAATAGATTCTAAAATTTGCTTACCGATTTTTTTCTTAGCACGACGTCAGTGGTATTCTACTGGCTTTCTAATGACGCCCCTAGATCCACACTATATATACATAACATAATGGTTAGGCTGAACCAATTAGATTTGAGAACGAGAGGACCAAAATAAACAACAAAGGATCATGTGCTTCTGCAGCTCATGCAAGAATCATATGATCTTCATATCACGAATACTTGTTGTAAACATAGCATTGACTCTCTGTATGGTATTAGCAACCCGTTGTTACTAATTGAGGAATTCAGCGAGACTTTGATAAAACGCTATTCATGGTGAAACATTCAAAGGATAAATCTTTTAAAAATGTCGTTGTCCTAATAAACGATATTAAAATTATTACGTGGGATGATATTCACTTGTACTTCAAAACAGTTTTTCTTGTAACT
>JAAAKL020017494.1:0-10584 GCA_010016065.2 Carybdea cf. marsupialis auct. non (Linnaeus, 1758)
AGAAGAGAAAGAAGAAGAAGAGAAAGAAGAAGAAGAGAAAGAAGAAGAAGAGAAAGAAGAAGAAGAGAAAGAAGAAGGAGAGAAAGAAGAAGAAGAGAAAGAAGAAGAAGAGAAAGAAGAAGAAGAGGAAGAAGAAGAAGAGAAAGAAGAAGAAGAGAAAGAAGAAGAAGAGAAAGAAGAAGAAGAAAAAGGAGGGGAAGAAAAGAAGAAGAAAAAGAAGAAGAAATAGAAGAAGAGAAAGAAGAAGAAGAAATAGAAGAAGAAAAAAAGAAGAAGAAGAAAAAGAAGATGATGATGAAGAAGTCACGCTAGCGTTGGAGACCCTAGAGGAGGTACGTCAGCCAATTCTATGGACTTGGGCTCGGTGATGTTACAATTTCTTTTTAAAGCAACATTAACAATTTTCAGGTATACATTGGATTGAAATCTTACTAGAAAAAAATTAGTTTACTATAATTCAAAAATAATCCTGGATTATTAGCATGTAATGCAGAACAACAGAAACGTTTTAAAATGTGAAAGAATGACATTATGGTGGAGAAGATTTGGATGTCGAGCGTTGTGGAGTGAAGTCTGGAAGTGTTTGCCATTTGCAGTTACGGTAACCACTAGAAACACTGTGGGGTTGAGCAGTAGCAATAAAATTAAGAGGTATATGTTCACGTGAAAATCGAGCAATGAACGCCAACAAAATAGTGCGTAGAGAGTCCGTATCCAGATACGCAGTGGAAAAGAGCTGATCTAAGAGGAACTTGTTCTGGAAAATTAATGGCTTTGGAGACGTGTTCAAGTGCTATTTTCTTATGCACTGCCTTTAGAACAGAACATGCGAGTATACTTTGTGCCCGTAGCTTAAGATGTATATAGTGTAGCACTTGTAGGATATTATATGAGAAGTAAAGAGTTGCGATGTAATTAAATTTTAATTTGGTGATGCGTTTCTACTTGAATCAAGACTAATGAGTTCTTGATTAATGATAAAATTCAATCCACTTGTTCTCTACGGACTGTATGTTTTATTTACTCTAACTAATCGACTACAAATTCTTACAAAATAATTACTAAGCTGGTTCTTTGAAATTTTTTCATGAGTGTATTCCGCGAGTGGTTTCCAGATCGATTTGATTTCAATTTTTACAGTTCTACGATACATGATCCAATTTATGTATAAAATGAATGAATCAAATTTTTCTTACTTATAAACAATGCTATTACCATATTTGGAAACATGAGGTCTCCTATCCCATGATTCTCTAAACGAGTATACCTGAAAGATAACTCATAAACAGTGTTGGAATGGCTGATTTATTTTCATATCTTACCTTAGCGGAAGAACTTTGAATTAGTTTCTAAGAAATATTATTTAAACATTGTCTTTAAGAGGTCTGTTGCCGTTCTCCGGATTTTATTTATGTGCAGCTGCTTGCATAATTTCATTCTTTACTTTTTTGATTTTGGTATCACTTCATCTCCAGGATCTCGTCAAAGTAGGTTTAAGACAGTAGGAAGATCGTCAACACCAATTGGATATCAGAACTTCGAATATTCAACAGTGAGTTTAATAAAGTGTAATACTTATTGCAGTATTTTCAAACTTCTTACTAAAATCTCACATCATGCAACTACCGAGGCCTAACCTGTTGACCAGTGTGTCTATTTACAAAACATCTTCTCTCACCTACTATTTCCGATGTCATGGTATAGTGCTAACCTCGCTAATTCAATTGAGAACCGGTTACTTTCTTAGAGACATGTTTTCATTTCCTAGAATTATATGGATCTATTTTCGAAGACAATGTTTTCCTAGAAAAGCTACGTCGTTTAAAGGAAAATAGCCTTGAACACTAAATTAAACATAAAAGAACTTTTTCTGAAATTAGCATGCAAGGATGAAGACGTGTCCTGTGACAGTAATCTTCGTCGAAGGTTCTCGAAATCCTAGGGGAATAATCATTTCCCTAAGCATACGTTTCTGCTATTTTAAAGCGATAATCTTAGAACTGAGATTGTGGCCGTTTCCTTTGCTTGACTAAATTTTACACAGATTTCAAGCTCGTGTAGCTTACGATAGCGTGAATTGGTAAAAAAGGCGCATGCAATATCAGTGTATATCTTACCATATCAATAATAGACGGTTTACAAATAATATTGTGCAGTATCCAGTTAAGTTCAGGCACTGCCAGCGAAAGTAGAGTTGAAACAGAGGAATGGAATGGAACCAATACATGTTTGAAGGGAGAAGAAAACGTTATGATATATGTACTCCAAACCAATAATCTAGTCTTAAATAAGTCCTGTTCAAATATTGATAAAGAGAAAATTATTTCCTTTGCAAAATCTGTTTAAACATTTATGAACCAAAACAGTTTAACGAAGATGTTTGTGAAGCATTTTGAAGAGTTTCTCTGCAAACAAATGGAGTGTATAACACCTTGACCTTTGCAGTAACCGAAGGCCTTACAAAGAATGGTCTCAGATTCTGAAGTAGATTCGAGATTTCGGATATCATCTACTATCAGAAAGTTGTGTGATTTGGAATTGAAGTCTTGTTTCTGAGAAAGTAACGAGCTCTCTACTAAATAAGTGAGGCTAGCACAATACCATGTCATTGGAAATAAGTGAGAGCAGGTTTTTTGTAAATAGACTCATTGGCCAATAAGTTAGGCCTCTGCAATTGCACGATGTATGATGTTTAGTAAGAAGGTTGAAAACATTGCAATAAGTAGAATCAGACAGATCCAGGATCGTTTTTTAATTATAGCTAACCAATGCCATTCTATTAGTATCTCAATCCAATTGATAACTGAAAATTGTTAACATCGCTCCAAAAAGAAAATGCAACATCACCGATCCTAAATCCATAAAATTGGCCGACGTAACTCCTGCAGGGCCTCCAACGCTAGCGCTACTTCTTCTTCTACGGGAACCTCCTTGTCTTCAAGGGTTGCCGGTGTGTATTCGACATCTCCACCTCATTCTGTTCATTGCATCCTCCTCCTTCAGTCCAATCTCTTTTATATCTTCGTGGCAGCAGTCTCTCACTCATCTTCTGGGTCGCCCCTTCACCCGTTTTTGTATTTCCAACCTCTCCACTCCCCCACCCCCATGTATCCATCTTCTTCAACGCTAGCGGGACTTTGTGTTCTAAATACCAGAAATGAAACTACCTAAAAGTTTGATATGTTGTTAACTCATGTACAAACTATCTCCCTGCAAATAGAAATGCTCAAGTTCCACGACTCAGTTTACTAACAGTTTTCATCTACCATTTTCAGTTTCTTTTTCTCAACTTGATATTAAGTATCATCCATGGTATCATCCTTTACTAACTATTTTTCTTTAGATCAGTCGACTCTGGACCAGGTATGGTTCCCGTCGTTCTTTTATAAAATTGTACTCCTGAAATCTATCCAATCTTGTCCAAACTATTTAATCTCTGTCTGAAAGATTTCAGTTTTCATGTATGCTGGAAGACTGCATTAGTTGTTCCTGTATTTAAGAATAATGGGGAAAGATACCTTTCTGAGAACTATCGCCCCATCATCCTTTTGCCTGTTGTCAGCAAAGTATTCGAGAGGTTAATAAATATGGAACGGGTGGCTTACCTGGAGAGGATTGGCCATTTGTCTTTTGTACAGTATGGTTTTCGTTCTTCTAGATCTACTGCTTATCTTCTCACTGTGATAAATGAGCGAATCTACATAAGATATCTGGTTGCTTAAGGGCGGTTTCTCTAGACATTTCTAAGGCTTTTGATAAGGTTAAGCATGCTCGTCTTTTACATGAACTTAGAGCTTATGGCATTGGTGGTGAGATTGTTACGATCATTTCATCTTTTCTAAGAGATGGAAATATTAAGGTAGTTTTGGATGGTGAGTCGCCTAATTCCTTTTCTGTAAAAGCTGGAGTCCCCTAAGGTTCTATTTTGGGCCCTAAACATTTTCTCATTTTTATTGATAATCTGCCTCATTCTGTGCTGCGTCAGCTTGCAATTTTTATTGATGATACTACTTCATATTCTAGTAGGGATCTGTATGCCATGCCAAGCTGTATGGCAAGTACCATGTCTTTATTCTAACGGTAACTAGGTTTGATACTAAGGCCAATTATGGATGGCATTAGAGATGGCTGCTGTGGTAAATAGTTAAGAATTTAGAGGTGAAGTAAATGTTAAGAAGATTTTATAAATAAATAAATAAATTTTTACGAAAATCTTCAGAAATCAAGAGTTATTAAGAGTTATGATAAGGGTCCTCAGCCAGAATCCTGAGGCTCCACTTGTGGGCCACTGATATCCTTAAGGACCTAGTGAAGAATCGCTGACCATTACCATTCTGGGCAGTGTTTCTACATAATACTCCCAGAAATACTATTGTAGCTTGGAAGGCGACACTTTTCAGCGCCTACCGTCAATAATTAAAATGGTGATGATCAAAGAGTACAACATTGGTGAAAAACAACGAAAATCAAGAACGAAACAAGAGATTGAAGGAAAACTGACGTAGAACTTGATGAACAGTGCAAGAAAAGCAAGCAGTGATCTCACCTTGATTACATGATCGACCTTTTTTTCTCTGTTTTCAGTATACCCATGAATAATAGCCTATTTACAGATTTTATTATATTTGATATGTACACTATATATATATGTAGCAATTTAAGCCAACTGGCTTGTAAACGCTAAAAGGGATAAGACACGTGCCCCTCGTATTATAAAAGTGCTATCAAGGGACGAATCTAGAGTAAAATATCGAAATATTCTTGGGTGAAGGGCGTTCAAGTGCAGTTCCAAAATTTAGGAATTTTTTGAATCACAAGTTAATAAAGGGAAATCTTACGTTTCAATGAATGGAAGAAAACCATGGATATCATGCCAGACATAGATAGCGAAGTACAGAGATTTAAGCAAGACCATATCATACCCGTAAATTCCTAGGGTACTTGACATTCCAAGACTATCAAGAAATCAAGAAAAGTTGCTAGAAGGTAAACCGTCTAGATGTCATCAACCATTGCAACTCAACAGGTAAGATACTAGTGTTTCTAACACAGAAACATTATAACTTGATTTTCAAGTCTGAAAGTGATGCGTATGTATGCATGTCTGCATTTGTGTAAGTATGTATTTGTGCATGCGCGTGTGTATAAGGTTGATTATGTCACATATATGTATGCACCAAAGCACACACTCACATATTAAAAGTTGCCTCTGTGTCATGTGTTTATAGTTACATGAATGTTTTGTGACGTCATGGTTTTATACATGAATTTGAGAAAATTGTGTAATGTATCTATGGACTATGTCTGGCATGTATCTTTCAACTTGTCACTAAAGAATGGGTTCTGTTCCGTTCCACGAGATCGAACTATCTTTCCAACGTGTTCGAATACAAAGTTCCAGCGGTGGTATGAGATCATCGGCTTCGTCATCGTATTTCCACGGCTTTGTAAAATCTGGAGCGGAATACAGAAAAATACAGAATTCGTCACTCCCTACCATATAAATATGTACAGATGGTTACTAAATGGTGATCCGACTAGGTATAGTAAATACGTTGCTGCAAAAAGACAAGAAATTAAATGCCTGAAAGCAAATCCTGGAAATATTTATGAAGATGGAATAACATTTTATCTATTAGCTTTTATCCAATAGGATCTTACTTTGTAACTTCTGCCACCTCCAGAGTGGGATTGTACGAAATCGTAAGAATTAGCAGGTGTAATATGATGTAATTGGCTGATAAGAGTAACCAAAATGTTTAATTTTGGGGATGAACTCTACGCCTTTGCCACTTAGTACAATACAGATTTAACGTTTGTGTCAGCAAGAAAATTTGTCATCGTGTTAAAATGCTACAACATACTTATTCAAGGAACGCAGGGGGAATAAGTCTCGGGCCTAAGGAGCAAGCTTGTCGAGGGTGTGTGTTAGGGGAGAGGGGGAAGTAAAAGCTGCCATCATCTGAAAGGTACTTTCTAACGAGGACGTAGCAGTAGGGTAACTTGAAATCACCAAATACAAAAAATACAACCAAAAAGGGATTTGAACCTTAAAACATTCCAAAACACTAAGCAACACAAAACGTGAGTAGCAAAGTAACAGGAACAAGCAAACAGATGTTGATTAAGGTAGGGAATGCGTGGTTAGTGAGCTCGATCGATAGGGGGGTTACTCAAAGGGAGCAGTAAACATTGAAATACATGGAGTGATTGTTTGTTGTCATTGCTCTCTGAAAGTAAACGTTTTGGCTGCTTCCTCCCTTTTTTTACAGGCGAGTATCATCTTGGAAGACACGTCTACAACTACGTCTTCAGGTATTCTGTTTCAACAAGATTCTGTTGTACACTTGGGCACTGACTACACAAGGGCAGGAAATATCAAACGTAATGATAAGGAAAAAATAGATCCTTCGTAACAAGAGCGTCGGTTGCTGATTGTGCAATGAAGCTCTTTTGTGCAGATGTTGTTTACCTAGCAGACCTTAAAAAGATAACTATGTATGCTACAGAATATTCACCAGTTACTTGTTGACGAATTTCGATCGTCCAGATATTGTATTACTTACCTACTGTTAGTCTTATTTCTTCGTCCTGTCTTGCTAGTCCATCGTAGTAAAAAAGGTCAAAATGTCGCTTTGATCTGGTAGGTGATTAAAGGTAAAGTCGAAAATATTTGTATACTTTTAAGTAAACCTAACGCCTACAAAGATCTTGTCACTTTCTCTCTAAATGTGTAATGCAACGCGATAACTAGGTATCTTTAATTGGAACACCTTTAAGTGCAACAAACTACACCTTGACGTAATGTTTTGAGGCTTTTATGAGAGCAGCCCAGTCAAAACAGTAACATTTCAATCGACGTTGGAAAAACTTCAATTTATTTTGTGCGGCATATTTCAAGAAAGTTTAATCAACGACTAACAGCTGTTAGAGAATAACTCGTTTGTTACTGCTATAGGAATTGACATGGGTAATAAATTGCTGTTAGGACTAGCAAAAAATATTGATGCCCCTTCAAAATGAGGAAGGCTACAGAAAGGCATAAATGGCTCGAAAAGTTATACCAGCACTATATAGGTAGACCCATAATTATAGTCGTTGACAAGATTCACTGGTGGCGGCAACAGAGAAACAACAGGCTATTACAGCCTCGTGAAAATTTTGTCAGTGATAAACAAAAATATAGAAAGAATCTTTTTTACCTGTTACTCAGTGTATCATGAGCGATACTAAACAAAACACTGAAATGACTTTCACTGCATACAACCCAGATTGGAAACTTTGGGTTTTTGTAGTTTTCACCGACCTGCGATAAAAGAAAAGACCACATTTTTATGCGACAGAGATATATCCGGATTCACCAATTCCTCATCACCAACTTCTTGCCGTCTGTCTTCACCAATAGGAGGGGGGCGACATCACCCTCGATTGAGGAACACTGTTGCTTTCCAATAAATAGGATTAAAAATACAACTCAAAAACGGGATGCTGTCACCGTTGGCTACAGAGAAACAATATTAGTTTTTGCTCCTTAAATTACGTTATCACCCACATGAAACAGGATTGAGGTCTTTGTATGGGGTATTCTCGTATCGACGTGACGGTGAAGAGTTTCTATGTTCGATTCGAATATTCTACGTGCTACATGGATTACAATAAAGGTGAGTGTGCAGCCCACAAGAACTTGTACTTTTCGCGACTTGTTCATACATTCCCAGCGGAACATAGTATAACAAAGCTGCACCTTCCAAATACAGATAAAATCCAGCCAATTTGATCTCATAGTTCCCAATTGCATCTCCCAATTTCCCTCGCATAGACCAAACAGCTTTGATTTGCCAATGTTTCGCAATACCGAATGGAACCGCCGTAGGTGGTTTTCAAAGCAGGCCCCTTCGACCATCGGCGACGCTAGGATGAGCACACCAATGACCATTTCTCGACGAATTGCGACTGACATGTAAAGCTCCCTGAATTTTCAGTTAAGCAGTTGACAAGGGGCATCAGAGGCATCATTTTCTGCCATGTGAAAGACGTGGGCAGGTAAGTATTTGAAAAAAATCTAAATGGACCGCCCAAAATAAATGGGGGATCATCAATTTAGAAGTCTAAAAAAGAAGAAAAAGCTTGGTTGAAAATTCTACATAGTAAGATACTGACACTACAAAACGTTTGACTGGATTTCTTTCACTTCATAGATCTGGAGTGACAAGGCCCTAAAATCTTACGATGAACTCTTTCAGACATTTTAGTTTGCCGATTACCGTGCAAACATAATGGAGTGTTGCAGTTACAAAAATGATCGAGTTAGTTCGAAAAGATACTAAGATAGTACCTCCTGACTCTTCACAAGGTGTTATGCAATTAAACCAACAAAAACATCAATAGCTTTTTAATGCCACGTTGTAATTGCATGGGTTAAATTGAAATTGAAAGAGAAGCAGTCCACTGTCTTGATAGTATTTAAAGAGTACAACCTAAGCAACTACTAGTCCACAGATTAACATTTATAGATTTTACTAGCTAACTGAACTGAACGTTTGGCCGAGCGATTGTCCACAGAGGGAGCAATACTTCCTTTGTAATCCTGGACGAGGGAATCATTTCCGTTCTATAATTAATACAATTACCTGGCTTTATACAATACGTTACAGTAACATAAGGATCAGCGTTAAACCTAATGCATGAAGAGGACCAAGAGTACTCTACGTCTTAGAATAAAACTATATACCTCGCAAGATCCATAATGTTCAAAGAGTGACAAAAATCCAATGTCGCTTTGCTCATCGATACCCTTCAGCACAGACTGCGAATGGAAATAAGGGGAAACAATGTCACCAAAATACGAAATTGTAATG
This sequence comes from Carybdea cf. marsupialis auct. non (Linnaeus, 1758), assembly GCA_010016065.2. Taxonomy (NCBI): domain Eukaryota; kingdom Metazoa; phylum Cnidaria; class Cubozoa; order Carybdeida; family Carybdeidae; genus Carybdea; species Carybdea cf. marsupialis auct. non (Linnaeus, 1758). The sequence goes on from JAAAKL020017494.1 coordinate 8,859, forward strand.
ACCAGAGCCACCCCCTCCCTACATTTAAGTAAGACATTCCTACTTTTACACTCACAGTTTAACAGTACAGCATCTTGACTGCGTTTCCTAGACGTTATGCTACCCATTTCTAGAAAGCCCTGTAGTTCTTACCCTTAATTGGGGTAGCTTAAAATCGTGATACTAGATTCTCTTTTCCTTTCACTTGGACTTAACATTTATATTCACTAAGATACCTGTGAATCCCGAATGCAAGTAAGAATATAATGATTATAGTAAGGTATCCTCCTTATTCACGACAGATATAATTTATTCCACTTCACGAATTTGGACGGTTCGTTTTTTCTGCAACAGGTACAAAAATATACGGATTACGTCCCCAAATGCGCTACCGATTTACCTATCAGTGGCCATCACAGTACAATTTTTCGCTATTTAGGGAGATGGGGACTAGAGTATTCATCGCTTCCTTTGTTTTGGAAAAAAAAAATCAATACTATTCATCAATACTGGAATTTTAGTCATGTGAAAGATGAAAATATGTGGCTAGTTTACCATATTTAACATATTTCAGTTCCCTTTTTGCTCGATGTTTCTGCCAGCGCATTCCCTAGTAACTGCTACACATTCCATTTTCACCTACTCTGATGATACATCCGATGAATTTCATACTTCCCTCTCCGATTAATTAACTTTCTTTTGCCGCTTCGTTTAGAACAACCCCATGGACAGCGAAATGTGTAAGACAATATGTGAAAACCATATAGCTGGTTTCAACAGTTTTCAATGCGTTATCTTCGCTGTTGTAATGTCACGAGGCGCACATCTCTTTAAAAGTGACGTAAAATTATTTTTTACATCAATCCATTTATCAAAATGAAGTCAAGTATGAGTCCATCAAAGTTTATTTTTGTACTTAGGAACTTCACTTTCCCGAAAGCCTTATTTCTTTTGCATGAACATGAACCGTGTTTCCCTTTTACGTGTTCATGAGCAACTTCTGCACACTTCCATCGACGTAAACTATCAGAAGTGCAAACAGATATGGACGCATATCGTGGATCAGCAATTCTTATATATACATCATTCCTCGTTGGCATTACACGATGACATTCCAAAATTAACAGTGAAAAACGTGATATTGCACTTCTCATAATTCTACATCGAGTACCAAAATCTTCAAATGACATTTTATCAAACATTGGAAGCGTAATGGAGTGCCTTTCTATCAACAGTGTTTTATCTTTTTTTATCTTTGAAAAAGTGCTCTACGTTGAGGTCTTGGCAGAGGGTAAGCACTGCTTTATAGATTTACATCGTTCTTACTTTGTGAATTCCACCCGAATCCAATTCCACTACATTGTCGAAAACATTGGAAACAGCTCTCCCAGTCAGCAATAGGTTGACCAGTTCCTTGACAAAAAGAAGACAAAAGGAGAAAATAAACGTACTTCTATAAGAAATACATACACCTTAGGTCAACCAGTGGACAACACCTTACGTCAACCAGTGGACAACACCTTACGTCAACCAGTGGACAACACCTTACGTCAACCAGTGGACAACACCTTGCATCAACCAGTGGACAACACCTTACGTCAACCAGTGGACAACACCTTACGTCAACCAGTGGACAACACCTTACGTCAACCAGTGGACAACACCTTGCATCAACCAGTGGACAACACCTTACGTCAACCAGTGGACAACACCTTACGTCAACCAGTGGACAACACCTTACGTCAAC
>JAAAKL020017495.1:0-10583 GCA_010016065.2 Carybdea cf. marsupialis auct. non (Linnaeus, 1758)
TTATATAATATACGTGATAAAATATCAAAAGTCCATGAGATGAAAACAGGTGATAAGAGACTGAATTATTAGCTTAATTACGAGGAGCTGGCTATAACACGTCCGAACACGACGGTCGCAACATAGCACCGAGGTCATATCTTATCACGTGACAGGCCCAGAACATTCGATTTTCCACTGGTTTTTTCGAAACTAGCTTCCCCTAGTCGCGTTCACGAATCCAGCATCAACTTTCTCTCTCGATAGAGGGCAAGCTGAACAGGTGCCAAACGGACGTGGTTTTGGTAGATTTTCAACCAGAGCAAATTTCTATTTCGTCCCTTCGCCATGGCATCCATAAAGCCATCTTCTAACCGACGAATACCACAGGCAGTAAAAAAGCTGGCTGAGTGTCGAACGATCGAACCCTGCCCTGGGCAATTTCGTTTCTTAAGTTGCTCAAAATTCTTAAGTGCAACACTTCATCATTTCCATAAGGGGGCACAATGTAATGGCGCATTTCCTCAACACGCATACAACCATTGATCCAAGAGAGCGCGAAAACCACTCTGCAGAGACATTGCGTTCTTCGATGGTGTGTGGCTCCTCCTAAAACGAAACTCTTACGTTCTGCCAGCCTCCCTACTTCACTTTCTCTCCCCATCGTTTTCCTTGTGTCCTTTTCAGAGGGTGGGGGCATTTCTTTCTTTTTATCTTTTGAATGCTGAGCTGATAGATAGACCAGATATGCGTCACCCCCGTCTCCAGTGAGAAGGCTTCGTCCACTGAGAACAAGCTGCGATGTCTGTCAAAAAGGAGCCAGGCTCACATTTTGGCCTCGGTGCTAAGTTATGTAACTCTATAGTGCTGCACTTTCTCGAAACCCAAACTGTGCAAAAATGTAAACGAATGACCGCCTCCGTATAATAGGTAAGTCAATGTGGTAGTGTGAGCAACTGTTTTTGCAGTAGTTTGGGAAGGAGGTGAGTATAGGTTGTGACGCCCATGACTATTCTCAAGATAATCTTATTTGACCTGAGGGTCAGAGTCTCAGAATTTCGGAGTTTAACAAAGTATATTAGTTATAGACTTTCAGAGTTCAGAATTGTATTACTAAATGCTGCAAAGAAATATGGAGGACAAAGATGATCTTGTCTTACACAGATTCTAGTTCTGCCACGATCTGTTAGTACTCAGATTAGATCCTCAATCATTCTTCTGAGCCTTTAAATTTTGCTGATTGCTTTTATAAATGTTTTGTTTGTTAAACATTAAGCCGCTAACTGTTTTAGAACGCTAAATGAGATCACACCCTTGACGTCTTGGACGGCAGTTGTGGTGCAGAGCTTTGCTGTATACTTATTGTTGTTGACCCGTTGAAGTGATGAAATGATTTGTTCGGAAGCGACAGTTCTCTTTTTCTGCGCATCCCATGACCATTCTAAAAAGAACAGTGAAGCTAAGGCGTACCAAATCACTAAATTGTGCATTTGATGGAGAAAATTGAGTATTCTATGTAATTTTTCTATCCACAACTTAGGGGGTTAAGGTAACACTTGTATAATTTATAGTGTGGCTCAAGCCCCTTGATCCCGCTACTGCAGTCAAATTTTGTCTAGGAGAAAGTAAGCAGATTTGCTGGATCGTCTACTATAAAACTTGAAAGGATCAAAATAGTACCTTAAACTAGTACAATCTAGCCTGCCTTAGCGGCCACCTCTATAGCACGGCCACCTATCCACAATGGTCAGCAATGCATCAGCCAGTACAATTCTTTCAGAAAGTTACCTTTATAGAACGGTCAACTCCCTAACGCCGCTAGCAGCCAGTTTCATACAAACTAGGTCTATTCCCCTGTGTAAAACGGCCAATATAACGTCTTACCTTATGTCTCCTATGTAATCACCATATAAAAACCCAGGACTCTGAGCAAAGTTTGTGTAGGGAGGGATACATGGGTATAATTTAGTTAAATAATCTGCTATGATACAGTTGTTGGTGCTTCATTTTCCTAAGGTAAAGGCATCAAAGCGATTTATCCTTGCTTAAGTTCTTTTTGTCACCGCACGAAATATTGCAAGTAAACACTCGTCTAGACAGTTCATAGCTGTTTCCTATTTCTCGAAAGATTCAAACAGAACTGATTTCTTCAAATATCCAAAAAGGTGATTATCATCTTCCTCTAATCATCTCTGCTCTAATGATATAAAAAGACTGACAGGTCACGAAAAAACCACGGTTACAGAAAGGTGGCGGTGTAGAAAAGTGCATTTTTAAGAAAACATGTGTTCATTCGGGGTTGGTCATCGATTTCGCGAAGTGCATAGAGATGGGGCGGTCGATTGGTGTGAACTTTTAATCCATAACACAAAATTAACCTACTAGAAATTTTATAACCGCGGTTGCCCTTTTTTTACCTTTGCGTAAGGAGGACTTGACTTTGTTACGGAGTCGCCGCAAAGGGTGAAACGTCTAGTGGTGGAAAGCGGACAAAACAGCAACGAGACAAATAAGATAATTGTATATTGTATATGTATGCAATTAATTCCCACTACGTAGAATAATCAGTTGTTTACTTACATAATAGTTTTCTTTAGAATGTCCGTTGATGAGGGCTTTAGTCTTCAATAGCAGCAGGTAAGATACAATTTCTTTCTGGGTTGCATTTGATCTTCCGTGTAGCGGAATAGCGATTTCCAAAAGGCGAAATGAGGGTTTGCTCCAGGAGACAGATCCGAGAACTTTAACCGTAGGTACCTTCGGGCCTCTCTACAAACAACTAAAGGGAAACTCAAGACCAACTGTCTTTATACAGTTTTGCGAACATCATGGTCTTGTGGGCTTTTGAATGGGAATCCGTTTTCCTCTCACAAGCAAAATGATGTGAGTAGTAGACACACCCAGAACTGCGCCTTACACGTTGGTGTATGTCCACATGAACAAATGTCGTCATATCTCTTTTTGCTGTCGTGTATAATTTTACTTTTTACAATGAATGAGCCGTCATAGTTTAATTTTACAATCACTAACCTATGACAACTTTTTGCATACTAGGGTTACGGAAGGATACATTATTATTTTTACGGGAAGAACATCAAATTTCCTGCATTTGCAAATTAATCGCTTTAAAGCTCAACTGAATTGTTACGTCTCTGCTGTGAAATCGATCCCATGAGAACAATAAATTGCATTCAGGTGCGGATTGATTTAATCATAATCTAACAGTAGCCAATATTTGCTGTTACACAGACACCAATCCTCTGATCGGATTGGCGCCACTGAACTACTTCCGAATTTTCTCCGTTTATCTCGACACTTGCGTTTAATCATAGAATTAACATTCGCAAGTGACACTCAAATAAAACACTCCTACAACTTTCCAATGAAATCTGTCTGTCTGGGTTTGAATGAAAGAAAGCGTGTCACTTGATTTGCTAGGTTATATGGATTGCTTCGAGTTATCTTTTGATTAGGCCTACTGTTCCAGACAGATATGACCAGTTGCACCGATATATCGGTCCAGCTAGTCATATCTGTCTGGAACATAACAACGCGTTCAGTTTCATTTAGAGCCTTGTTCTTTTCTGTGTTCATTTCTTTGACTTCTTAAATTTGAGATGTCGCCAGGGTAGAGGAAAATTGCAACTTTACAACAAAAGATCGATGTTATTAGACGATCTGAATCTGGAAAAATTCTCGTAATCTTCCTGATATTTTTGGTGTCGGCTACTGTTGCTAAAGACGTTTATCGGCGTACCGAACGATGTGGGATGATGTGGATGTGATGACCATCGTAAATTATTTCCGCCACCAAAAGTGCTAGCGAGTTAATTGAAATTGCCGCGGATAATGATACTCCTAGTGTTGAAAATTCTATGGATACAGATGATAGTAGAGAGGTCAGTGGTGTGGGAAGAGTGCTGTTTGGTTGTGGAATCCAGGATTAAAGAGACTCACAAAATGACATAGCAATTTGAAAAAACTGAGAGATGCCAGCACAGGAATTGCTTCTAATCTTCACTGCGGCAAAAGCTTTGGATGGGAGCTTAACAACATTAAGCCACGCCGTCGCTCTGTCTCGTACAGCGCTTTGCTACTGAGAAGACTTAGGAACCGTTTACATTATGCTGCTTTCATTATGCCATTTACCTTATGCCGTTTACATTATGCCTTTTACATTATGCCGTTTACATTATGCCGGACTTGCTTTGTGTTTACATTGAAACGTTTTCCTAACCGGCATCAAATGAAGACGTCTCTGAAAACGGAATCACCTGAAAACGGCATCAGTTTTAAACACCTGAACACGGAAGAATTTCATGTCGGATTCCATGAGGGGCCAAGCTAATCACCTAAACGGGACAATATAACATCAGAGAGTGAAGTCACATCTCCACTAGACGATTTTTATGACGATCACTGCAGCGATCGCCACAAAATTCGCGACGAAAATACTTTGCTTATCTCCACATGAAAAGCTGAAAGGCGATCGTCACCAGCATCGTTTTTAAACTTTGGCCAATAAAAACTGTGTAATCCAGTCTCGAATCAAGGAAATCGTCAGGCGCAGGCACGAAGCCAGCAGGGAGCACGGAGGCAATGCCTGCCCAAATTGCCAAAACAAACCGTAAATTGCTTTGAATTTGGGCCAGCCCCATTGAAGTTGCCTAATGGCCTCCAAAAATGCCTCTTTGTCTAATGTGGTGGTGACATCGTCTCCATCGTTACTACTTCCTCTTTATGCTGCGGAGGTTTTACAGGCCAGTCTTGGTTATTTGCTTACATAATATTCAAAATGTTTTGTAGATTAGAAGCCGTCGCATCAATGCTGGCAGCCATGGTAAAATGCCCGATTTGAAGAGGCTAAGGCCAAACAGAGGTTGCGAAAAAAATCGTCGGATGAAAAGTGGAAACCATATCTACTTTTCGTCCAGCGAATTATTTCGCTACAGCGATTAAGAAAATCCTAACTGCACATGCGTAACCACGATCGCTGCAGCGATCGTCAGAAAAGTCGTCTAGTGTAGATGTGGCTTAAGGGTGTGTAAGAACGGCGCCAGAATAATACAAAAGCACAATTATCTCCTTTGTTGGCTCTTATGGAATCCGGAATGAAATAAACGTAATGTAAACGTAGCCTTAGCGTGTATTTAGCTTCAGGTTCACCAATTTAGCGTACTTGTAATGAATGACTTGTCAATCCAGTCTTAAATTATCGTTCACACAATAAGAGAAGCAGATCATCTTTTTTATCAGTCGCAAACTGTGTATTTCCATTTAATGCGACTATATAATTTCTATTTGAATGTACTTTTTAGGACAAAATGAGAGAATGTTGTTATTATTTCAGTGTCATTTCATAAGAAAAACCACGAGCTGTAGCTTAGACTTTGCACTTGCATCATTTTGTACTATACAACAATAGGTCAGCTGTTTCGATGCTTTAGTGCCATGATTGCTCTACCCCTCTTCTCCCAACATACTTCACACCGAAAAGTGTAGACTTTTTTTCTACATATAAGATTCCGGTGAATTTCTTCAGGCTGTAAATCAAGGATGTGAAAATGTGCTTCGTTAAATCCAATTACGTTCAAGCGATCCTTTTTAAGCATAAGACACACACATGCTCATAGATTCTATGACGTGTTTGCCACTTCATTTATCAGCATTCCTTTGTTCTTAGCAAAGAGTTCGCATACAGGCTCAATATTTCATAGGACCAACTCAGGAAAAGCCGCCCACAGTCTAGTGACTATCACTGAATACCAAAATGGTTTCAAGTAATCAAAAGTTAAATAACATTTGATAGACGTTGTGTCATGAAGGTACATGTACTGGGGGATACCCCTTTTTCTTCTCTCTGGTCCGGCATGCTCCTAGACAGTCTATTGGGAGGGGGAGGCAATGAGCAATAAGAGGAGTCAATTATTTAGGGCTCGCCCAATATGTTGGTTCATATTCCGTTTTTTCAAAATATTAGGTGCACACCGCGTTACACTGTGGGAAGCATGGGGCTTTACAATCCTTTTGGTTGTAACAAAAAATCAGATTGGCTAAATTTAAAAACAAAGTACATCCCTTCCCTGGAAGGATGATCTTTGTACAAAAGTAGCGCAGAAATTTAACATCAGAATGATGTTATCTCCAAGATACAAAGCAAACTTTGACCCGAAAGCTTAAGGGTCTTTCAGCAACCATAGCACCAGGCAATTTAAAGTTCTATAGACCTCTTAGTATGATGCAGAATTTACAAAAAATGGTCTTCATTTTACAAATTTTAATATATGGAATAAACTATTTACAAATAATCCTGTGCCACCAACATCAGATACTTTTAGAAAAATATGACAACGTATCTAGAGAGATATATCAACAACAAACAAGTAAGATCTTTTTGTATATTTTGTGTTATACTTTCGACTAGTTATTGATAGCTGCAGGATAAATAAAAAAGAATTAAGAGGAATAAGAATTACCAATCTTGTTAGGGAGGAACCTCACTTCAGTGACACGTAGAGTAATACCTTGTGTCTTGCAATATTGGCATGGCCCCTTCGATCATTTTCCCCGTACTTTACCCGTTGTACAATACAGATCAGCGTTGTGGTAATGGGGGGTCTAATGAAACGGGGCCCAAAAACGCACAGAACATCGTTCAAACTTCACTTACTATAAATACACAACACAGTGAAACTATTATTATAGCCAAGAATACGAGAAATAATTCAAATATTGAAATCTGTATATCGCATCAGTTGAAAGTTTGCGAGTATTATTTATCGCTGTGTTTCATTTCGCGTGCCCAAAGATACCTTATTTTTTATGTATTAGCGTCAATACATTTTTAGGCATTTTTGACCTTTACTTGTCTAAAACTCTGTGAAAATTGTGATCTGGTAACTGCATGGCGACACTAAGAGTAAGGTACAGATGTTAACTGGCTCGTATTCTTTGGTTCTTTGGAGTCGAACTCGTTAACCTATGAAATTTTTGCAACCCATCTGGCTCTTAGTAGGGCTCCCTAATATTTAAAATTGGTCACGTTGTGTGGAAAAAATATTTTATTTTCTCGGAAAAATTGGTGTATATGGGAATATGTGACGAAGTGTCAAATCAAGTACAGCATAGAGTTGAATCATCTAAAGTTTGAACATCCCAAATCAAAAAAGTATGCTTCTCAGTTATCTCTACAGAGCTATCTTACAAACGTTGATGTTTTTATGTAGATATGCGAAAAGCAAAGAGCCCTTCGCTTGAAAGGACTTCATCTTAGGCAAACAAGGGTGCTTCTCAGACAACAAGCCCCTGGTAAGCAGTGGGCTGTTAACTGCAACTACCCTACATAAACAGAAAAGGCCGCTGAACAGGCCAACTAAAAAAAGGACAGTTTGGGACTTGCATCTCTTCCTATTAGGCAAACGAGAACATCATTTGCAAAAAACAACTTTAACTTGAAATTGCGGGATCAAAATTTGGTCTAATATTTCAGAGTTTAAATTCACGCAGAATTTTTGTGTATCCCGTAAATCGATATGATACTGTACGCCGATAGTTACATCTATTATACAACAGAGCTACGTACAAACGTTGACTAAATCACTCACCATTGTAAAGTACAAGATTTACGTTAAAAAACAGTTGGATTTAATTAAGGATTTCTTTTTTAAAAAATTAAATAACTTTGAGAGTATGATCTCGGGAGTAATTTTCACCTCAGTCACTGAATCTCCATACTGTAAATGTAAAAGATCCTGGGGGTACTCCCCCCATGGATACTTAAGGAAATAGCTGCCTTGCTCTACGATACTGGGTGTCCTTGTATAAGTGACTTCTACCAATGTCCTTCTTACGAGGAAGTAATATGGGGGGTTCTCGGATATTTGCCTACCTCAAGGAATCAGTGCCCTTAAAAGGTAATAAAAAAGTAAGCATCTAGCGCCGATATCAGGAAATGCAATACCTTACTCTTTCTCAGACTCACCTGCTCTAATTAAGTTAAGAATCAGGGTTTTTTGCAGGTTAAGTAGCGAAGATATGTAATGCAAAACTGCCATGAACAAGCCTCGAGAATAGACAACAATGTTGAGGAGGCCACCATCAACCACTATCTTGCTCAAGGTCACTGAGGTTGTTGCACTGGGCGAGATCAAATTGCTTACCGTATTTCCTCTAATAAATACCACCCTCTCATAAACCCCGCCCTCTAATAAACGTCGCACGTCCAGCCGAACATTTGAAATAAACGCCTCCCTCTGATAAACGCCGCATCATGAAAAGGGGCGTTTATTAGAAAACAGGCCAAATTTTAAAATCTCACATACTAGACAAGAACTAATGAAGTTTACATTGCGTGAAATAATATTTACTTGTAATGTTCACATTTATCACACAATCTTCTTGTTACGTTTTGAAAAATTAGTTGTTTTACCTAAATTGTCATTTTGTGATAAACTGCGTATTCTGATGAACGCCGCCCCCTAGTAAACGTCTCAGCTTGAACTTAGATTTTTAAATAAACGCTGCGGCGTTTATTAGAGGAAATACGATAGGTCAGAACAAGAATAGTGGAGAAGTCTTTTAACCAACCAGGAACTACCCAAATGATGATGACAATAATGCAGTTTAAGTGACAAATATATATTTACAGACACCAATTTAGTCAAAACTTGCTTTGTGAAAGACTGAACCATGTGTGAATATCGATATCCTTACAGAATATATTGTTGCTACAATTTACGTTTTTCATACTATTTTCGTGATCATTACCGTGCTTGGTGTGATACAAAAAATTGCTATTCATCTTAAGTCATAGGAGAGTGAATAGTGAAGAAGAAATGTAAATCAAGTATTGGGCAGTGATCTCATCCCCATCACCAATTTCTTGTATCGTTAATACAACAAGTACAATCGTATATAAAACAAAAATCGGAAAAGTATGAACTCCCTTATCGTATTGTCAATTTCCTTCAATTCTCCCCCTAAAACTCAAAAACCCTTGCTCGCAAACTGTCACAAAACAAAAAATATTTCATTCAACTTCACTGTGTTGCTATTGTAAAAATTCTCAGTATTGTAATACACCACAGCACTTTAACCACAAAACGTTAATCTGGCCTTTAATATAACGATAAAATAATAGCACCTCATGAAATGTGATTACATTTCCTTTTAGTTCGCTGACCATGGGCTGGTCATTGGCACCCACTTTCTCCACGTTGTCCTGTCTTCTGCCCTTCTCCTCAGTTCTACGTAGCTTCCCTTCTTTAACATCTCCAATGTTCCCTTTCTTTTTCTGCCTCTAGTTCTCTTTTCTTCCATTCTTCCTTCTATTACTTCTCTCAGCTGTCTTTCTCCTCTTAGAACATGTCTAATCCAGTCATGTTTTCTCCATGTAGTGGTAGCAACCAGTTCTCTCCTTTACCAACCATCTTCAATACATCTTCATTTGTCTTATCTCTCCAGCTGACCTTCATCATTCTTCTCCAAATCCACATTTCAAATGAGATTAATCTTCTAATATCCTCTTACCTCAATGTCCAATTTTCTGTCCCGTACAGCACCACACTCCATATCAGTGTCTTGACCAATCTCTTTTCAATCCCATTTTTGGATTGCATTATGCATATGAAATTCCCATAACATAGTAGGAATAATTCAGAGGCAGCGTTTTATAGAATTTTCTAGCTGGATCTGTATACTTTTTCGGAATTTCAAATTTTTGACAATTATAATCAATGTTTTTGTTCTCTGAAAATTTTGAATAAAAACTGCATTAACTGGATATGACGTTATGATTCTGAAGCTGCACGTCATATAGTTAAATATAGTGCCATTTTCCTTATTTTGATGTCCCTCCTTTTTCACGAAACATAAATAGACGAAATAAACTATGTCTGAATGATTTAGTATTTATAAAATGGATACATCTGCAAAAGCGACATATTGTACACTGTCAAGCACGAGGATGATCAGAATACAAAATCATAGGTGGTGATATCACAAGTCTACAGACTTTTGGGATCTTGAATCAATAAATGTGTTGAAGAGCAGAATTTGAATGAATAAAAATGCCTTCCATTTGTCCGAATTACCTCCAGGTTAGATTTTCACACGTTGCTCCCTTTATTGTTTAGATGTAACAATCTAGCAATACATGTACGTTTCATAAATGCTAAATGCTTTTTTCCTTCACGATAAACAATAGCTAACATTTACCCACTGAATCCCTATCAAAGAAATCAGATGACAATTAGATAAAAAGTAGATAATAATTAAGCAAGCATAATTTTCATGCCATTTGTAATTCTTAAAGTTGATATGCCGACGATCTTTACCCCTTCAAAAGTAGCAAATGTTTCTACTCTACCATTACAGTGGGGATAAGGGATGTTGCGTTTTGCTTTGGATTTTACCTTTATTTGGTATTTTGTTTCGAAGAGTGACTATTTTGGTAGTGTAATTGCCTGTGCTCTGAAGCGCGACGGAAATCCAGGATACAAACAACAAGCGAGTAGTCTTTACTGCCACTCTCTTATAAGCGAAACAACGACGACATATTCGTTCAAGATCATGACGTAAACTACAAGTAATAAGAAACAAAACAA
>JAAAKL020017497.1:0-10582 GCA_010016065.2 Carybdea cf. marsupialis auct. non (Linnaeus, 1758)
AAGAGGAGTGACAGTATGACGATTGATTTTATATTTTTGACATAAGAGGCATGATCGTGTCCACTGACGAATGTCTTTGTGAATAGATGGCCAAATGAAACGCAGCGAAATGAGCTTTTGAGTGGCAAGAAATCCTGGATGAGATAGAGAGTGAAGACGGTCAAAGATTTGGCGACGAAAAGAGGATGGCACCTATGGAGGACGGTTACCAGTGGAAAAATCGCAAAGGATAGTTCGTGGTGAAGATGGAATTGGAAATTCGCGAAGTTGAAAAGAAGACGTTGCTTCGAGGTGAGTAAATTCAGAGTCATCTTGCTGAGCGGCTGCCAGTTGTTCAAAGCTGACAGGAGAAGATGTCTGAAGAGAGTTGATTTCGATCCGTGATAAAGCGTCTGCTACAGAATTGTCTATACCGTAAAAATGTCGGATGTCTGTAGTGAATTATGAGATGAAATCAAGATGGCGAATTTCACGAGGAGAGTAGCGATTGGTAGAGGAATTGAGAAAGAAAACCAATGGTTTGTGGTCTGTCAAGAAAAAATATGAGCGGCCTTCTAATATGTGGCTGAAATGGCGAATGGCGAGATAGACAACAAGGAATTCACGACCGAAGGTTCTGTTTTGGCCCACCTTCGACAGATAAACGTTATTTATCAAAGATTGATTGCCAAATGCTTTCAGTTTCTATTTAGGGAAGATTCGATGCATTATTCCCTTCCGCTCCACAGCCAAGTTTCGCATGCGGCGTAGTGGTGAGCCCAAATGCGCACTAGCGTTATCCGTAAAGATTCGAAACTAATAAAAATAGGTTATATTCTACTTTATAAGGTCAGGTAAGAGAGGAAGACCTCTTAGTTAGTTAGATAGACAAGCTGTGGTGCTTTGGTCTTGATCTCAAGGACTCAAGAGGTACGTTTTGTCACAAATATTTATCATGATTTGTCAGAATTCCAAGTTCGTATCTTCGTTATAATTGTTAGATATTCATTTTTTTATACGTACTGTTTATTTTGTTACTTTTAGAATAAAATCAATGGAACAAAAGGATGATTGGTAACTCGGGCAGTTAAGATTCTTGCCATTTCATTTATTCATTCGATACATTATTTCATCTCTGATTTCATCAGGTGTTGTTTTCTTCATGTAAGTCTCTTGAGAGGTTTTAGGAAGCGCAAGGTATGTTATGCGCAAGGTTTCATGTAAGACGGTTCTTACAAGTTCTGTACCTGGTCTCTATGAGTGAGGCCTACGGGAGATGGCTCAAGGAGGTCCGCGTCGAGGTGTGAACGCCATGCGAAACTGCTACTACCACAATGCTTTCATGTAACTAGAGATTATGAAACATGTTACATAATCTTTGATGCAGCTTGAGAGGGAGAAATGGTTTGGAATGGCAACATTTCAAAAGAGACCCCGCCATTAAAATATGGGGACCGTACGTGGTTTAAGCATATTTAAAGGGAGGGGAATTAAATGTGATGCCAATTTGAGGATGTGAACCCTTTCCACCCCTTTCATCTTCTATGTCAGTATTTTCAGGCCAGGAAGGATTTTAAAATCATTTGCTCCAGAAACGAGCGGCATTTCCGTTAAAACAATACGAATCCATGAAAATATGTGAAATTTTACGAAAAAAGTTTTCTGTATTCCACCCTTCACTCTTGACTAACAAGGAAAATAAGATGTTGATTTCAGCATAGAAGTAACATTGAACAGCTACTCATTTACCCTGACTGACTTGGCCCCTTATTTACATTTCAAAACTATCAGTCTCTATATTTGCGTATATTCATCATGAGTGCTACCATGGTGCTACTTGTCCTCAATAGCAGCCATCGTTCCACCCATTTGTTTGATAGGCCTGGGTACTAGATTTCTGTTCTGACACATTCCATTCTGTAAACTTTGCAATTTGTCCCTTGTGCATGATTTCGAAGGGTTGTTGTCGTAGGTTGCAGAAGCTAGCTTACTAATATCTAGAGATAACTAGCTGAATACAACCGTTTGCTAGGAAAAATGGTGTCATTTAGATTTGTACTGCTTCTTCTTGTTTTAGGTTTATCAGGATGTTGGTGCACCAAGAAGAAGCGCCGTTTGAACTCATTCATCAGTCACTACGAGACTCTGGATTACAGTCTCACCGAGTTCCATAGTCGAGTGAGGCGCTCAACGATTATTTCTCCGTTTGCCATTGTCGATCTTAAGTTTAAAGCATTGGAAAAGGACTTCCATGTCCGCCTACGACGTGATCATGGTATATTCATGCCGAATCATAAAGTAGTGGACGGTCGTGGAAGGACACTTAAGTTTGATCAAGATAGGTTTTACGAAGGGGATGTAGTAGGGCATCCCAACAGTTATGCTCATGGGATTGTACGAAGAGGTCGTTTTCAGGGTAAGATTAAAGTTGAAGGAGACGAATATCACATTGAACCAGCTTACAAATACTTCAAGGGAGATCAGGATTTCCATTCTATTATATACAGCTTGAAAGATGTACACTACAGTATCAATTTTGCGGATCCAAAGATGAGGATTCCGAAAAGGGCAACAAGTTATCGAGTTAAGAGGAATGCCGATGAGGAGTCGTCCTTGGAGGACAGAATCACTGAAGCCAGGAGACACGAAACGATGGAAGATGTCAAGGATAGATATCGCCGAGGCGTGCGAAATAGAAATAAGAACACCTGTACTCTAAAATTGGTTGCTGATCACAAATTTACGAGGAAATTTCTTAACAAAGAGAATGCGGTGATCGAGATGGTCAACCATTTTAAAGCCGTGGAATTCATCTTCAGAAATCAAACATTTAACATGACCACACCAGCAGATCGATTTTACAATCCAGAGGGTATTGGATTCAGGATTTCTACTGTCGTAGTCTATGATGGTTATGATGTACCCAAAGCCATGAAGTCGGAGTATATATCCGTTGACAATTTGTTGGAAGTTTTCAGCTCTGAGGACCACACTCCAGCTTGTGAAGCTTTTCTGTTTACAGATCGGACCTTTGATAAAGGGGTCATGGGGTTAGCTTGGATTGGGTATCCATTTGGCCAAGCTGGAGGAATATGTGATAAATATGCGAACTATAACGGTAAGCTTCGCAGTTACAATACAGGATTAGTCACTTTTCAATTGTATGGGAGAGATTCACCGCCTGCTGTCACTGAGATAACTTTTGCCCATGAACTTGGTCATGCATTTGGTGCTCAGGTAAGAATCTGTTGCTTCTGATATGAAGTGTACGTTGGAGTATTATACACACTGCTTCTTATAGTTGCGCTTTCTGGTCATGGAACGATGTTAGGTATTATTTTGATGCTGGCTGAGAAAGCACTTCAACATTCATTGATCACACTTTACATTACTGATCATTTAGGCCTAAATTCTGTTTTTATATTTTAGAAGATTTTGTGTTAGACATTCCATTGTGATGAAAAGCAAAAGAGAGAAATAAGGATAATCGCAGCGAATTATACCTCACTGGGATAGAAATATATGCCGACGCGTATCTTTGGATGAGAAAATGATTGGAAGTATGTCACAAAGTGGCATCATTTGAATACAAGAAAGTGGTTCTAGTGTCCAGTTGAAACTTAAAGAAGATGAGTGAATATAAACTTTAAAAATCTTAGGTTTAAGATTTAACACAGTATGGAAGGAGGGTATTTTTTGTTACACGTGTGCTTTTATTAGAGATAAAATTTGGCCAAGATTGTCTTCGATGATTGATACTCATACAAAAAGTAGTATATAATAACATTAGTTACGATGATATTAATGCAGCCAGATTTTACTTTTGTTAATGAGACAGAGTTTAAGATTTTTATTTAAATCTGAAGATACCAAAGTTTGGCGTATTTCAGTCACCGTTTCTTTCCGGTTCGATGTTAGTAAACATCAAGTTATAATTTGCCCTTATATCCTTTTACTCAATATGTTTGTTATCGATATAGTTTATTTTCCCGCTGTACACAACTGACCTGATAACTGCTTGTGACCCGCATGACTTTTCGATCACCGGTAAAACATCGAGATTTATCCTCCAAACTCAGACGGGCAAAGAGGAACAAAATCAGTAGGGACTTCCGTTTTTCTGACTAGGTTTTGATGTGATTTTAGGATTTACTGAAATCGTGAGTGAAATTGAACTTAGAGGCTAATCGTAAGACTCAGTTAGAAATGCGAGTTGTATTGCTAAAAAGTTAGAATTTTATGACTTGATTATATCTACTACGGCAATGTTTTCAAAGCTGGATTATACGAAGATATTTCAGTCATTTGTGGTATATTTAAAATCGTCAGATTTCTTGACGATGGTGTGATATACGGGAATACATTTGGGGACAGATTCATCTTGACTCGTGTAGGAGAGCGGTGTCAATCTCACGATGAAACACTCTTCTCTCCGTACATCTCAGTAGAAATTCTCAGTGCGATCGGACTTTCAGGATTCCATGTCTGCAGAGCCTTCATTTATTGGAAATGAATTGTTGCATATTTGACACTGCAGCTAAGATTTGCACACCAGCCTTTCCACGTCTAGGCCTATACCATTTAGGGTTGTTGTGGTGACAACAGGTGAATGCCCGACTTAACTATTTAGATCTTTTCTTTACATTTATTCTTTTACGGTTTTGGTCATCGTATTGCTTTTAGGGTGCTTCCATTCAGTGCACACATTCAGTGGTAACGAAAAAACTATTTTTTTACTTGATTTTTTTTACGAATGATTCATACATCAACGGCTGCTTGAGGCATGAATGGCTCAATAATTCATAAGACCCAGAATATATGCCCGAGAATTGGAGATTCGGTGATCCGATTTGCTAGTCACTCAGTAAATTTCGGCAGTTGGTTTAGAATGAACATCTACTGCAATATTACATAAGATTCTATCGGCTGTCAAAATGGAGTGTTAAACTTTGAGATAAAGTTGTCAAATGTTTATAGATGTTTCTTCCGTTTGATGACTCATTGAGTGCGAATATGAATCTATACAAATTTGCCCATATGTTACCATTATGTAACATAAACAGTTAAGGATGAACCAGAGGTCTGAGATTAGGCAGTAGTGCCAAAAATAAAAGTGTAACTTATAGATAAACAGATTTCAGTCATTGTGTGAAATCTCTGAAAGCCTTCGCATAGGCAGATTACAAGTATATTGATATTGCTTGTGCTGAAAACCGAGGTCATTGTCCAATGTTGAAATAGGTCAAAATTCTCCATCCCCCTTGGCAAGTGTATCTTAAAGGATGAACAATTGAAGTTATAACTTTAAGCTATAAACAGCAGCTTTATAGTGTACAAATGTAATTTTGCATTAAAAGATCTTTCAGTCTTACTAGAGAGCAGAAGTATTGTAGACAAACAAGAAAAATCACAATTTTAGCAGGAAAGTTGTTTCACATATATCGTCAACTGCGGTTGAATTTACAGGGTTTTTTACTGTTTGAATGTGTTTGCTTTTCTCAGTTTTTTACAAATCAAAAGGCTTAATTACCCATCACAAAGACCTTAGGGAGCATCACAAATTGGCGCACCCTTATAATGTGCTTTGGGTTTTGAATGACACTGTTTTATTAGAAGTGTTGGGATGTATTTATTGTTTCTGTTGTACAGTCACTTACTATTCATTCGTACTAATATTACATTCACAAGTGCAGGAACTTACAAAATATGATACCTAGGGGTCTTCTATGCTCCCTTTCCTGACTCAGTACTTATGATATTTATCGAGATTTTAACACCAAAGTTGAACATTGAGTTTGTTATAATTTTCTGCAGGATACTTGAATTAGTCCAAAGAATTTATTTTTGTAGAAAATTGTGATGGCATAAGCACATAATATCACAGAGGTCAAAATCTTACTTTTTTCGTCTGTTATGTAGAGTTTGATAGCTCCTCATGTGATATTTGAGAATTCAATTCATCAAAATTTGAGAACATTACTTGCATACTAAGCATCCTCATTATTTCTTTGCTTTGGATAAGGCTCAAATGCTAAATTTTTCTTGGATCTTTGTATATGTGCACACCATGTTGGGAAACGGATTGTGATGATAAAGGCAAACTTTCAGTAACTAAGACCGGTTCTGACAAACCAAAATATGTCTATGTCACTAAAGTTCCGTTTACTCAAATGCTACATCTGGTCTACTCTAACTTATGACTGTGAATAATGGACAATAACTCCCAAATTGGCACGAACTTTCAGAGATGTGGTTTCTGTAGTGGATGTTGCAAATATTGTGGACAGAGTCACCAACACGAAAGTGCTGTGTAGAGCTGGTGTGCAGAAGCAACTGCTCAGGACTATACAGGACAGACTGTGGAATTGTGGGCCATGAGATACTCAAAGAAAAGTTAAGAGTGGCCTGTGCTGCAAGAAAGAATTGACAGCTAATGGTCCAGAGGGCAGGAGCACATAAAATACTTAGACACGATAAGGACATTGTTGGCTGAGATGGAGAAAAGATTAGCACAGATGACCTGTTTTGTTGAGTGAGATCAACATTTCTAGAAGACCAGTGGAGCATGTGGCCATGTGGTCTAAAAGCTTACTTTGAAAACCACTGACCCGGGTTTGATTCCACTGCTGAGAAGCTTTAAAAACCTCGTGTTACCATAGTCACGGGGCCCACCAAGTCCATGTGAGGGAAAGTGGGGAGACGGAAACTCAAGAAGCCTGTTGGATGGATTGTACCTGTGTTTGGACAGCCCGGCCTTGTCCATATTTATCACACTGAACATGCTTGAAGAATACATCAAGGGTACAAGTGACTGTGATCTACTCAGCCACTTTAACTCTAATTCACAGAGTAAGTTGCTCAGACAATCGAACAGTTGAGCTCTCGTACGTTGGTATCAACGGGAGAATCCATCATCCATCATCAAAAGACATGGCAGCCCAAGCCTGTATCAGGCATGGCACTTGTGATGATGATGACACCATGTTTGAATAATGGTGGTATCATATAAAATGTGAGAAAATATTGAAAAATATAGTTGTTTTTTTTGTATTGTTATATAATATGGGGTCATTCTACATAAAACAGGGACAGCCATGAGATCCACCACCTCAGATTTTCATGACAGTTTTGAGCTACCATGGTAGATACATTTTCAACTGTAAGCTTTGAAATATCAATCATGTACTCCTTAAAAGAAGTGCAATTGTGTCATTTAAAAGATAGGAAAGGAGCAAAATTGAAGGGTATATTTTTGAACCTCATCGAGGAAGACTAAAGTTCTTGTGTTTTTGAAATGTACAGATTTAAAATATCTGATTGTACTTCATTAAGCATGTGTTTTGACATAAGATGAAAACAGACTTCATTCTTCCCAAACATTTTATAGTGAGATGCAATATTATCTTTCTGTGAACAAGGAGTTCTTATGTTTGTATGTATGTTATGCAATATCTAGTTATTTTGAATCTAGTTTCTAGTGATCTATATGTTTGGTTTAAATTTGACCCATTAAATACAAGCCAAGTAAAGTGACTACATTGATTGGTTATATTGATTTCTTTATGACATGGTATAAAAGTTTTAAAGAAGTAGGAACAAGTTACAATGGACTAAAATATGCAATTGAGCCTAGTTTGCAGCTGGTTGATCATCAGGTGGTTATTTTCACTGTTATTTTTAATGGATTTATCACTTCAGATGATACAGTTTTAGAGCTTTTGTTGCCATGGTATTATCACGTAAGATATTAACATTATTTTGCAGATGAAATTCTAGAGTCCAGCTATACCATTGTGCACCGTGCTCGAGGATTAGTGAGTGTGAGTGAGCTATACCATTGTGGTGTGATGGCTTTTAAAATATGTTACCCTCTTAGTATGGAAATTTCACAAATAGTTGAACAACTCTATTTAGTGGAGAACAATGGAACCTCATGACTCATCTATTGTTTTGTAAGGTGACATGGTTGCATGTATTGAAAAGGTATTGTGTGGATGCTTTTATTCAAAAGTCTTGAATGCATAATATCTGATGTTTTGGGGCTCTCTGTTGGTTGTAGTAGACTGTTTTGGAATATGTTAAGTATGTGCCCAAATTAAACAAGAATGCTTATAGCTATAGCGAGGATCAAATCTGTAGCATCTTGCACCAAAAATACTGGCTCAACAACTACACAAAACAATACCGTAACCCATTTGACAATTTATAAATAAGCTCATCCCAAGTCTCTGTTGTCAACTTGTGTAAGATGAAAGAGAACCAAAAGAGAAGCAGTTCCGTTGAACATTATCAAACCATCATTCAAGAGAAGTTGATTACCTTTCTTAAGGCTTTGGTTGTTAAATATCAAGCATAAAACAGATAGCTAGTTGAAAATTTTTACCACCATTTCTGTTTAGACAGATTCAATTCCCAGTGAGTCCCTGTCCAATGGAAACAATTTGCCTGAAAGGACATAGTCAGTTTTGATAACAAAAGTTTGAAGTGAATTTTAAAGTTGAGTTTTTCATAGTCAAAGTGGCAATGGAAAGTTTGATCTGGTACCAGATTTATTCATCTTATGAAAACAAGGACAGACAATATGGTAGATCACAGGAGATTTAGGTGTTTCAAACTGTGCCGTTTTTGTTTCTGAAAGAGTATAGAAGAGGAACATTTCTGCCCTCCTAAAGCATGAAAAGGTCTTTAATTTTATTATTATGACAGTAGTCTCTTAGAAGCCTGTTTTGAAAAAATTCAGAAATACATTTGACAAGTGATAGTTACTTGCCTAGGTTTTTATTACATTCTCATGTCCTCAAGAAAGTTATGTAATTTTTAGGAATCAAATTTCTTGAGTTTGCGTCAGTGGATTTGTTTAAGAAAGTTAAAAAACATACATTTTCAATCAAAATCAAAATTTGTATATCTTTACCATAGACTTAAGAGGTCTAGACCGAGTAAAGCATCATGTGATGCATGGGAAGTATGGGCACTCAAGATGGTAGCATCATAAGGTGTAGAAGTTCTCCCACGAAATGAAAGCAATACAGAAAGTAAACAAATGTGCGGAAGAGAATGAAAAAGCTGGGAACTTCTTCTGCAGCAAATTTAGTCACCGGCAATTACTTGCAGGGAAAATAGATCGTAATCTGATAACAGGCATGCAGTACTAAACACAACATGTGTTGACAAACAAATAGTGTTAAGATAGTCACACGGTGACTTGGGAATATCTGTCTGCAGCAGTCTGAGCTTTTCGAAGGTCCTATAAGGAATGTGCTATTCTGTCGAGTGTTTATTTAGATCTTGGAAAATCAGAGGTTGACAAGGATGATTTTTGCATAGGACTCAGTTGTACAACCGATGTGTTGAAGCAGATGCTCTCGAAGACACCTATCGAGTATATGTACCACTGTTATTACAGAATCTGAAGGAATAGTAAGGTAACCATGTTTTTTGAAGTTACATGGAGACTTGTGACTCTTACGCTATGTGGTGCTGTCCATAGAGTCTATCACCTCTAGTAAAGAAAGCGAGGTAACACACTTGACTGCTATCATGCCTAATATTATGTCGAGCATTGAAACAAGCTGCGTAGAACAGAACATCGTTTCTCCATTCTGTTGAGGATTTTGGCATTTCTGCTATTTTTCTGTGTCAGAAACTTCATCTTGGACTACACAATTCACAGAAGCTGGAGCCTCAATAAGATTTCTCTGCAGAAGGGAACGAAGAGCCTATTTGAATTGAGGAGCGATAGCATTGTTCCAGCCCATTCGGTTTCTAACGTTTACCGCAGACAACTTTCAGATGATACTACCAAAAGCTTTATGTACAATCGTACTCCTAACTTTGCTTGTTGAGCAAATTAACTACAGATGTTGGATAGATGGAACAGATGTACAGAATCCGACCAAGAAGGACTTCCTTGGCCCTTCGATAAGTGGACAACCTTTTGCTCTTTGCAGCTCTTTTAGGTAATCAGTCGCTTTGTTGACGTTTAGGTTTCAACATCGTAAATGTTTTTCCGTGCGATAGGAGACTAAGAACCCTTGCCAAACTTACTTTTAGAGTTCAGAATGTCAAAGAGGTTATCGATTATAGTGATCAATACAGTTGTACCCTCAGAACCTGGAAACTCTTTGTTTCCCAACTTGTGTTAGGGTGTTATTAAGGTTTTTATGAAAGGGGTAAAGTGAGATAAGATTACGTTTGCATCTTTTCATGGAACTAAGGCTGGTTTTCCTAAATTTGACTGTCGAAATTGAACATTACAGTTTACAAAATTTTTGTCGCATTACTAGTTTATGTTTCCATTTTGATGAGAAATGTGACCTTACAAACTATTTGTTTTGTTACTGCAGATAATTTCATTTGATCATACAGGCAGAGAAGTAACAGTTATGTATGTACATTGAACCAGTAAATTAGGAAAGTTGGTTGGCACTACAGAATTTGTAGATAACCTTAAATAGCGGAATCATATGTGTTCCAGAGACATACGTTTCGTTGCACCCTCATCAGTCTGGTTCTGTGCAAAGAATGATATTACTAAAAAGAACAAGCCTATTTATCCTAACTGACAACAAAGAAAAGGATCGAACTAGAAACTAAACGACCT
>JAAAKL020017498.1:0-10582 GCA_010016065.2 Carybdea cf. marsupialis auct. non (Linnaeus, 1758)
TGTAGCTTCTTTTACAAAATATCCCTGCTAGTAAAATTGGTCTGTTTTGTTAACGATTATGCAAATCAAAAGTTACGTCTTCCATCTTTTACACTTGTCACTTCTCCTTAGGAGCAATAAATGCGAAACTATTGCTTAAAAGTATGATTTTTTTAAATTTTAATCTATTTTGTTTCTTCCATTAACATCATGTATTTTTTGATTGATATTTATATGAATGTATATAATGAAACCACATCTTTCGCTAGGTATATCTATTGCTGATCTTGAGTCTTTCAAAACTTTATTACTAGTGATGATAAGCAGTTCCAAAGAGTCAAAACGAAAAAGCTCGTGGCAACGTTGTCAATTCTGACAATGATTTGTAAGGCATGTTTTAGTACTGGAATTACTTAGAACATGCACAATTTTTGATCATCAAATCAAACAGTCTTGGTATATATGCAGCATGACATTCTCATTGTTGAACTTGTCTGACATTATAACCCTTTTAAGAAATTTCAGGGAAAGGAACAACCACTTGAACGCTTTAAACATTTACGAAGGAGCTCTGGAAAAACTCGACGAACTTAGGGATACGTAAAGAGGTAGTACTGGAAGAAGCAGTATCTTCTAAATAAACAGAATTATAGTGATTGCAAGCTAAACAAACTTACTACACAGTTCTTAATTCTTACGATGCCCAATGTTCTCAAAATACGATTTAGTGTGCACCAAAATAAATAAATATTTTTTAGTTAAAATTTTATGGTTGGTGTGCTACATGTGACAAAGATCACGTCTGGGGTTTTCCGATTGTTTCTGTAATGACCATGTGTGTGTTTTTATCACTTCTGTTTTATCTTGTATATAAGAAAATAACGATAAATTTTGTATGAAGTGAATAATATCTTTCGCGTTTGAAGCGTTGAATGTGATCATGCCATCATGGACTAGTCATTTTGAATTTTAGATTTTTAACGAATGGTGTATTGTGACACGTACATTACGGTCTAGCATAAAACGATACTGCATCGTTCCATACCTGGGTGAGGTTCATTTAGTGGAAGCATTTGTCTGGCGGTACCTGGGGGCACATCAGACTTCCTTTGTCCACTTATATCTGGCATGACATTTGGACTTAACTCGATAGGAGCAGGTCCTAAGTTTGGATTTGGGACCGCGTCTGCCACTAGCGTCTCCGCTCCTGCTGGGTTTGAGGACGATCTAAACTGCAGAAATCCGTTGACATCAGTCACCACAGATGCAACCTTAGGACCAGTAACAGTTGGAAACGAGGCATACTCTTTTCTTGGATCTGCTATCACTTCCTGTTCCATTTTTTGCTCGCTGGCATCAATAGGTTTCACTTCACCACTTTCAATGGCTGCGTTGGTTTTAGGACCGTCAGGTTGTGCATATTGTAACGTTGGCTCCATGATTTGTCCTGTCATGTCAGTACCTCCCAGGGCGGTGTTGGCAGCAGGAGGGGCATCTGCGGTAAGGGGATTAGGGCTAGGGTTCGCGAATGCCGCTACTTGTTCGTTTGTCCGAGGTTCAGAAGGCTGCAAACCCTCACCACCAAATGGTCCCACCTCATTTCTGTTTTCTACTGTAAATGGATCTGCTTGTGGCAAGGCGCTCTTGTCCATATTAGCCGACGCATACTCTTTCAGATTTTGATTAAATTCAACATCGGAACGATGAAATGCTTCAATTGGTGACTGTATGTTATTGACTTCAGACTCACCAATGTCCACTGATCTCTTAGCATGGTGATGATGTCGATATTTTGAGATTTTTCCTTTGTGTCTCCAAGGATTTGGTTTTGCTGCAAATAAAAATGAACATAAAAGATTATGTCAAAATAGTTTAAATGATGGTATATACAGTTATTTTGATTTATGAAGGAGCAAAGGTGTAATATTATGATAGTTTCAATTGTGATATTGTAATACCATTTACGGCATAGCTCATCATGTGGAGCAGCAGTGCATGAAGCTATCTTCTGACGATGATGTTGAAAAATAGAGTAAAGCGTCTGATGTCATTTTGTGACAAATTTTAAATCAGGTAATAACAATTTTTAACCTTTCCACGAGAAACACAGTAAAAATCGTCTTATCCTAGTTCTGTATCATGGGAACTTGAGCTTTTTCAAACATCTTTTCAAATCCTTACATTCTAACTTAAAAGGACATTGTTATACATTCTGCTTCTCAACCCAATCATTTCTTCAGTTTGAACAAAATACTATTGCCTTGAGTCCCCACTTGAAAAAGTTTAGCTGTAGAAAGTTGTTTAATATCTAACAGGATGATTGAGAACTTTAAGCTGCAGCCACTTTTGATACTTGAAGTCAATTTTTATATTCAGATCTATCATTTCGTGCTTTCAAATCAATTTGAAGTGGATAATACTCATCGACTTGTATCTACCACTGACCTCTAAAAAGACTGGATCGAGTTTCCCATTGTTTCTAGCTACGAAAAAGTGTAGTCACGTGTACTGGCCCCCATTAGTCAAAATAGCGCAGGAAAGTCCGCCATGTTGCGTAACAATGTTAATACGCTTTGTGTGATGGGGACTGAAATGCTGTCCAACGACTGACCTCACTTTCAGACGGAAGATGCTCGATCCAGTGTTTTTTAGAGATCAGTGGTACCTACCTATAAACAAGGAGGCATGGTTTTGTTTTTTATGCTCACTGTTTGGTCAGTTGTTACACTGTCAATTAACTCTTGATGACTTAGAAGAGCAAGGGCCAGAATAAAAGCACAGGTTGGATATTTTCCAAACAAATTGTCGTTGATATGTATTTTAAGACCTCAAAGTACATTCAAACAAAAAGCCTATAGATAGCTAAAATTCTATACCTAGAAAAATCATACAATCCTTCGTTACAGCAAACAGATTCAATGGCGTACACATCATTATTAGAGAAAATATTTTGGAATGATATACCAAATTTGTATATTTTGTAAGTAGAAAATAAAGTAACGTGTATCTTATACTTAAGCCTACTATTTAGAAGGGAAGCGCTGGCACATAATACGCATATTTGTGATACTCAGAGTGCTCAACTTAGCGAAGGGGAAAAGACACTATTATTAAATCCTAGGAAACCATATTGTTTCATGATAAATTTCCTCCTAAGTTGTCAATGGATGAAATTTAACACAACAACACAAAATTATTTTGGAATGTCAAAAGGCCTAAGCATAATGAGAGTTAAAAAATATAATCATAATTTAGATTGTTATTATTACAAAGAAAGTGAGCTCTTTGTTAAAATACGGAAAGACTGGGACCTCTAAGGTTTGCAGACATCATGCTCAAAATAACTATGTAAAACCATTATTAATGATACTCTGACAAAATCATCGAAAGCTGTGTGATTGTTGACAACAACAAATGTCTACTACGTACTAAAACTGAGCAACAACGTCTTAAGAGCGTGACTTATGTAACGTTGTGAAAAGGACGTTGATTATATTTTATACTCCTTCACTCCAAGACAATATATTCTCATATGTTAAATATAACTTTCAATGAAAACTATGGAAATCTAGTCGACGCTACGTTACTAAATTTCCTTAAATGGTTGTAATAGTTGGTTTATTTCACTTACCAGATATCAGCAACAGAAGTTGACAGAGTAAGATGCTAACGCCAAGCGATAGCTTCAATATCCACGTTGACATTTTTATATATTTGCTAGTTGCTTTTGTCCCCTCCAACCTAAAAGGAAAAGAAAAGGACATGTGTCACAATGAGATAAGACCTGACACTATTCGCAGGTACACAGGGACATTGGAGGTAGCGAAAAGCGTTCCAAATCAACCATTTAGGTAAAGCATCTGAAAGCTCTTGTATCATTTTGTCTTTATCTAATTTTAAACGGAGCACTCTTTATAACAATATCCTGATCCATCCATTAGCAAATGTGTTACTCCACAAAAGTTAGACAAAACAACATGAGCAAAGCTCAGCTTACAAACTACTTCTATTAACAAAGCATTGAAATGGAGTCAAAATGTCCTCATAGTTATTACAAAATAAACAAACAATGTTGCTAAAACAGGTGTAATTCTACTCCGATATGTGTACGTTAGTCTTTCATTGCTAAACAGAATATTTTCTTTCAGAAATACATTTATGAAGGCTGTTATGTACCTATAAATATCTAATCAGACACAAACAAAAACACTTAGGAAGGGAAAGGAAGCAGGCAATGATTTTGGAAATCTTGAGTGTTCTACTTGCTTTGCTGCCCTTAGTTGCAAGGGGCTGACAATACAATCAAGATATTCAAAACATACATTAGATTTATTTATATATCTACACATCTATATGCTCGTAGACCACAGTTTGATCTTAGTTAAATGACACAAGATAAAGACATGCCAGTGGAATGCAGACATCATTAAAGAATCAAAACGAATGAAGTTCCAGAGACAAGGGCAACTATAATGTACACGTCACAGTTTGTATCCATCAATAAATTGCATACAAAGATGTATTACTTCGAAATGACGGTGTGTCAGACTGACTGTCTCATCTTTATTCATTTGCTTAAAGTGAACGTTCTTCTTAGGTCTTTCTCCATAAGACAAAGCGTAGATGGAAAGTATTATGAGGACATGCAATTATGAAGACATTTAAAGGTCATGTTTGCATGCATTTATCATACATGTCAAAATGATCAATATTTTCAAAGAAAGAACCTGTTGATACTGCTGAAAATGCATGGATGGACTGACACCCAAGAGGACCGTGTGTATTATTAGCCAAATCCAACAGAACAAGTTGAATTTCACTAACGTTCCGTAGAGAATTTAGGGGTAGGTCAATGGGCCATGGCCCCTTTCTTAAAGTAACGATATACCTAGACTGCCCAATTTTGCATAATCTTAGGATGACTTGGTGTGATGATTGAATGAGTATAACCTAAGCAGAATTTCTTAGGAATAGAATGGATAATTTTTCTGCCTGGGCTCTCTTAATAAACCTCGCAAACTGATGTCTAAAGGCTCTCGGTACGCAAATGCAAATGAAAAATAAATTTGAGAGCAACTGTTTTAACTTTTAATGTTATCAAACAATGTCATTTAAAACCAATCTATAACAATTTTGCAATGGATTTTTTAAATATCCAGTTATCTTTTAATGGGAAGTTTGAACAAATGAATGATTTTCAACGTACCATTAAATGACTAACATAGTTGCGATGCAGGTTTATTTCAATTTATGTTTATGGGTTCAACTGGAACTACAAAATAATCAATGGCAGTTCTGTTGTCTCTTAAAATCCTTGTCCAGGAAGAAAAAACTCCTTGCGAGAATGCTTTGAGGCGAACATTCTTCAGGGACCTGACATCGATTTCAGTGATATTTGCAGCTCAAGTCAAGACAAATTCTTCTATTTTTGTTACCTGCCACCATGTTTTTGGCAGGGTTGGCAATACGATCAGATGTTACACATGTGGTACATGTGTTTCACATTAGTAAACCAGATTCAAAATAAACCTCAATGAATCAAAAGGAATATTCCTGGTGTGATTGAAGGAATATAACTCAAACGTCATTTCTATGGGCATAAAGCGTTAACCAATACAGATTCCCTTAGTGTAATTTCTTGAAGAAAACGAGAATCTTTACATTTCTATTGCGCCATTTTCTAACACCAGAAGACAAAGAGTTATAGCATCTAGGGCTACGTTCTAACCTACACCTCATACCAGCAAACCTTAACAGAAAGGCGCCTTTCCCCCCGCGTTTTAAATTCATTTCTGATGCTTCCTCTGAACATTCAGTTTCCTGTCTTACCCATTTTTCTTCAAATCTTTCCATCTTTCCTCCGGCTTTCAGAATTTATATCAGCCAATCCTCTATGTCATCCTTCGTCACAGTTTCTTTGCATTTCTTTCCATATCCCAAGTCAGTTCAGTACCTTTTTGCAATGGCGATATACTCAGCTTGTTTCAAAACGAAAAGGAAATTCCTGTCTCTTTTTGGCACATTGCTTTATCACTTATTCTACTCTCTGCACCGGAAATGCAACATCACAGCCTCAAACAATTTATTTGAGCCTGATTATACATTAGTTTTATAAAGTATGTCCTTATTAATGTATTATTACCGTTTTACTGTACACGATATTATCGGAGGCAATTGTCCGGCCTATGATGCACCGTGGCAACGACACGGTAATTACAAGAGTTTGTGAACGCCTCAGAAATTACTTTACACGTTTCTATTTATCACATATTAAATACTTTAAAATATTAACAGACCGAGCAATCTGTTAGTGGAAGAAATTTCTTTTTTGGTTGAAATTTGGCTGATAGAGAAACTAAAATATACATTTGGTTGAGAGAAGCCCTTCTGTGATCAAAATGTGACACAGAAAGGAGCTAAAAATTATGGTAGGAAAAATCCTTTTGTTGGTCATACCCTTAAAGATTGAGTAAGTTACTATTCCTTGGTTATAACGTCAAACGTTTAGGCATGTTCTTTTCTACCTTTAGAAAGAACTGTACTTAGCTTCTTGCTGGCACCATGTAACCTAAACTGCGGTGGTTCAACGAGAATTTTCCAGGTTGACCTTCCATAGAACACGTAGACAATAAATAAATGGAGCAGATTCATGGCATCTCACAAATTATGTACGAGAGAAAAATTGATTAATAGGTCTAATAATAATGAAACAAAAAGAAAGGCGCAATTTTATTCTGCTTTACCGAAGAATATTGCAGTTAATATAAAAAGCATTCATTCTATTCATTTGTTATAGAAGAGGAATAAATCCTATGGCATTTAATAGGAGTAGAACATTTGGAAAAGAACATTTAGAACCTTGGTGATTCTTCGACTTATCATGTTTTAATAATGGGATACTAAGAAGCTTAATTTGATGGAGTACATTATGGAGTAAAGTCGACTTGTGTAGCCGACATTTGTGCGTATATGTCAGATAACGTATGGATACATCTTTTTAAAGCAGACAAAATCATCACAGTGAAGATTCCACAACGAGATCACTTCTGTCCTTCAGATAGTTCATATTGCCTAGTCGGCTTCTAAAAGCATACAACGTCATTTTTAACAAAATTGTCCAATGTAGCTTTATGCCAATAGCTAAAAAAATGTAATGGATACTTTTTCTTACAATTTGGTAGTTAGACAATGAGAACTTCAATTTCACCCGTGGAATGTGCCACACGGAACAAACATGACTGGTGCTATTTTGACAAAGAGGAACTGTGATTAAACATCAGCTTCCGAAGGTCAATGGATTAAGTAGGTTACACCACAATCAATCTTAAAGATTTGACATTTCTAACTATTGGATTAGGCCTGTTTGTTTCTAATTTCAGTTGTCGAAATCTGTTATAACATACCCAGAATTTAGCTGTAGCTTTACTTTCATTGGTTCTTGTTACTCCGAACCAAGGAAATGCCACTCTGCCATTCAAGTCAATACCCTCTACACAGGAAAATTAAACTTGCCTTGTTCTCTTCCCTTTTTGACGTGCTGTATTAAAAATGCTGTATTAAAAATGTTGATATCTTTTACCGGAGACAGAAAAATAAAAAAGAAGTGTCTCTTCCCAAAGTGACACACACTTTCGTGATATACAGAATCATCTCTCTGTGTTCTGATATTCTTTGTTAAGATACATGTATTTGACGTGAACAAACCGACTATTTAGTAACGCTAAACAGCTTCTGATACAAGAACTGTTGATACAAAAATTTATGTTCTGCCTTCACAATGTTCTTCAAATATATATATATTTTTTGAAAATATTGCTGTACAGCAAGTTACTGTATTCTGTCCCTTACTACAATATAATTTTTTGGTTTCTGTGAAAAGACAGAATATACATTCTATAGCTTTATAGAGTAGATGTTAAACTTTCTTAGTCGTCTCTAAAGGTCCTTGACAACTATTCCAACAGCAAGGTATTAATATTTTATTTCTAGGCATAGCTTTGCCTATGACACGTATTTAGATAAACCAACCCACGTTTTCTGCAAACTTCCCTCCTTGATAATAGCATCGAGTCTTATGTTTGTGTTGTATCCGTCTTTTGTCTTTATAACAATGAGTTATTATTGATATGATCAAGACATGTAAACAAAGTAACCAGAAAAAGTGATAAATACAAAAATTGGTTATTACTTACTTAACTTTACATTGTAAGAAAAATTGTGTCAACTTTATCTTAACATACTGTTTCAAAGACCACTGTATAGATTAACTCTCTTCATGAAGTCTTAGGTGAGAAGCTACGGCTTCTTCTAGAGCAAGACAATGCTAGACATCATTTCATTTTTATGACAGTTAAATATCTTATTTACAAATCACATCGAAGACAGAAAGTTCCATTATAGACATTGCTAAATACTTTATTTAGGATTAAAACTATTCTAATTGTTAGAAGTAATTAAACTTTACGACAGTGAAAGATTGGGATGGGATTAGAAAGAGACCGTATAAGTAGCTTAATTCGTATATTTCAAGACAAGTATTCATAACTCACCTATCGGTTGTCAAATTTCCGTGGCCCTTTCACGGCAAAAAGTGTCGTAAAAGTTAATTTCGATGCATCTGTATCAACATGATAACAACATTTCCCTTATTTTTGTTATAAAAGTCAATTTCTGTGGAATATGGTCGTCTGAACAGCGGCTCGAGCGATCTTTCTTTCACGTTGCCAATCAAGAAGACAATGGGAGGAACGGGTTGTATAGTTCGGTGTACGGACTGACTACTTCACACTAAATTTTGTTGAAGGCCGCTTAAACAATACAGTACCTAACACCTTTTGGCTGGTCAGGTCTATAGACGAAAAGATCATTTATTCGTGGAAGTTGACAGGGGGTCATCGGGTAAAAGAGAATACATTTCAGTCCTACATCATGATCTAGAGATTTTACTTAATATATTTTTATATAGAAATAGAAAGAAGATAATGGGGCTTGTGGTAATTGATATTCTAATGTTCATCTCTTATTACTTTCAAAATTTATGACAATTTTAATCGAAATGTGCTCTAAGAGGTTTATGACATGAACTAATATATAATGTGTGGTAGCAAAGCTACCAAGATGAACGCCTGATGTTTACTCTATTTTTACGATATAGACTCTCAGTTCTTCCCATTTTCTTTTCCTGTGTCATACAGTATTTACTTAAAATAACAAAACTTTTATCATATCATGCACATGCCGTAAAACTGTGGACATATTTTATCTTTACATCCTCGAATTGTACCCCCCGTGTCAGAGTTTCTTATCACCAGAACAATGTCACACTATATGTGTCGGTCAAAGCCCAGAATTGATGGTATCTGCTAGTAAATGCCCCAATATATTGAAAGGCGATCTGGCTTGAATGTTGTGGCACTAAAATCAGTGGGTGTTTAGACTGTGTGGGTCATTATTCAAAGTTAGCTATGTATTCTTAAGTTTCAAATGAGAACAGATGTTAAATTTAATGACAGTGCAGAAGCAATGTAGCTCCTAAAATGAAAAAAACCCCAACGTTATAAGGCAAGAATCTGTGACAAATTATACTTGCCTCTTGCATACTTTGCTAACGCTAGTTAATGTCTGAGATCAATCATACAAATATAAAGTAATTCCGTAGAACTTTAAACAGTATATGTATCTTATGGTTATATATTTTATTCTTTTGTAACTTTAATGCCATCATTAGTCAAAATAAGCAAATTCTCTTTAATCAGAAATAAGTAACATGATCGTCGATTGAGATCAAAAAGTCATCTCCACCAGTTGATCTTTAAAATTCTCCAGTGATCCTATGTAAACATCTGGCATTAGAGTTGACAGATACGATGAAAAATCTTGATAATAGCTTACATTTTAGTACAATTTTTTCTAAGACCATAATCATATCTTTGAATAATGGTAAAAATTATATCATCATCCTCAAATATATACTATCATTGATATATATTGTATTATAGTTTGCTGATAGAATAAACGACTTCTTTGATATTCTATATTTCCAATTCCCATCTGTTTTCTATAGTCGCAAAATATGACATTGCAAGTGTAATTGCTTCTCCATATTACCCTCTACCTGTCAATTTGTAAATAAAAAAATATTGATGTGGACATTCAGAGTACCGTGTCTGACCAGAGATATTTTTGGCGACACGACCCTTGCAAACTTGCAGAAGTTAGTGCACGTCTTCTGATAATTGATTCGGAATAGTGTCATATTTGCATCTTTATGCAATGGTAGCCCTTGGCACCCTTTACTAAAATTACCCACTAAAGATCTAGATGTAATTTTGTCGGCCAAATGTCTTTCTTTCTTTGATGGTAGATATTTATCATGTCTTGAGTCGTAGCCTTTTCCGAGCTACGTTGCGAGCGATACTTCTCCCATCTTCAATCTGCTGGACTCCCTGGTTTATGTTGTCCTATTATGGACTCCCGAAGAAGTAGGAATCAATCTTCTCGAAGAAGTGGCGCGATGTTTACTTTTGTGCTTGTTGTGCTTTTTTCCGGATTGTCCTGGTATCCATACGTGTGGTCTCTCTATCTTGTATCTTTTAACACTTTT
>JAAAKL020017499.1:0-10582 GCA_010016065.2 Carybdea cf. marsupialis auct. non (Linnaeus, 1758)
AGGACGTGACGAAGAGATGATTGTCATGATCACAGCTAAAACCTTCACAGGAAGGTTTCCTTATCTGTGACTTGAAGAAACGCTTGGAAGGAGTTTCAAATCTCCGATAACCTGTTCGTTTCAATAATTTTTGGTTTTCTTCCGGACACCAGAGAGGAAACTGAATTAAGTAACTAGAGCGTCAAACTTGATGAGGAGATCATTCAGTTGATTTATTTATATACCTTATATTCAGAATAAACCAATTTGAAGGAATATTTTTGGATATGAAAATCAGAAGAATACTACTAGATCCTTGTTAAACAATAAATTCACTACTCTTTTATAAAAATTGCAGACCCTAGTCGTGAGAAAGGAAACGCTAATGAACTGGCAAATTCAGAAGATGCTATTATTGTGATGTCAGCATGGATCTAATCTTCTTTGTATTCTACCGAAAGCAAAAAAAAGTTTTACGATCTGCATGCTAAAAGATGAAGATTCATTACATGATAAATTTTTGCTTTTATTAGGCGTCAAATATATGCACAACCTTAGCTATAAACAATCGTTATCGATGATCTCCCTAACAACAGAGTTTACAGTCCCAGCGCCAATCACACACGAGCAATTGCTTTGACTCGTACTAAACCATAACCAGGTACAAAGTCACATTCCTCCCATTTTCATCGCATTCTGACGATTTGAGTCAACCTGAGAGGGGTATGAGACGATAAAGTTTTGGAGTATAAAACTCATTTTGTAAAATTTTAGAATATCTTTGCATCAAGGGCAATTTCCAAGCCGAGGTATTGAGAATATTGATGGTGAATTTTCTAAGGTAGCTTTTGCAGTAATCCTATTCGTCTAGGACGGAGGGTGGCTGTTTGGAGTCCCTTACTAATCTTTGGCCTGCCATTTTGTGCCCGTAAGTGTTCGCGACTTGAAACTTTCTGAAGTTTGCTTTTTTTATTTGTAAATTTCGACATATTTACTAGTATTGTCAAAATTCGACCAAAACTGGCTATTTTCAGGGTTTACTTGCTCGTTTAAACAGTCTTTCTATTTTTCGAGCCAAATAATGATTTGATTCCGTATTTTACTATCTACTGTCCACAAAAAGGTATAATGTTTAAAGTCTATTGTCAGAAAAACGCTATACTTGAGAGCAGAATTAAAATTGCCAAGTATCATTTTGACTCGTGTTGGCCGAGGGTGTTAATTTGCCAGACAAAACGGTCCACATCGTATGAACTATAGCTCCGATTTCAAAGAGTGGAGCATCATTTTAAAAGGAAAAAATAGTACTGCGATTGTAGTAAATCTATGTACCCTGGGAGTTACCATTACAAAATTACACATGGTGGGTTTCACCTTCTGGCAGAATCTATTGAACAAAAAGCGCAAGTGGGATAGGGTAAAGAGGTCAAATTCCTCATTTCCCAATATCATTCAGTACCCTTTGCAATATTGTAAATCCACTATTCCACATAAAACCAAATCTGCCTTATCAATTTCTTCCTTCCTATTTTTTTCCTTTTAAAAAATTTATATAGCTAGATAGCTCCTTGGCCCATCATTGCAAGAACCAAAAGTACTAACCGGGATAGTCTACTGAGATATTACGGTAAATGAATCTGTAATATTCTGTTAAATGTCTTTTATGAGGAATTTATTTGCAATCTATATCAAAGTAGGGTTGTCCAATCTTTCCTGTGACTTGTAAGATAACAGTCTTATATGTATGTGTTATTTGTCTACAGAGTGAAACGTTTCTTCTTCTTACCACAGATTTCCAGATGCAGAGAGAAGTTGTTAAAGCTGTGGATATTTTTCCTTTAAAGATAAACACTGACAGCCTAAACCCGAAGCATATACGTCCAGCAATATTACCATTGGAACAGTCATCTGAGATGAAACTTGGGTACTAATTAGCGTCCTCGCGTTTTATTTAATTTAGGGGGAAACAACAAGAGTTTGTTAATGCCTCAAAAGGAAGGCTTGTCAAACCTCTCAGTAGTGTTTGTTACATATTATGTGCCCAAATCAAACTTCGAAGTAATGCTTACCAAAAGCTGCTGCTCGGTAGTATTACCTTCCCTCAATAGGTTCAGATAACTCTATATGGTGTGTGACTCCTAAAATTATAATGAGTCGTACGCTTACGTGAATTTTTGTTGTTGTTCCACATAATGTCGATTTGTTAAGCACTGACCAGTTTTGCCCCTGTTCCTAAAAACTAAGTGTTATGCTTCTTTTTACGTACATTTAAAGGTTCCATTAAGACCGGTATTAATAACCCACTTAACCGTTGCTACATTACGTCCTATGGATTTATTAGTCCATATTTCATCTATCATATCTTTGCCTCCGATGAAACGCAGTGTGTCGATAGCCCAGAATCGCAAGATATCAGGAACAATCGTCAAGTCTTTTAACAACGCTCTGTTCGCTGTATCTTCACTGTTCTCAACTGCATGGGCGCAGATCTCTGTAAGATTGTAGGAGTGGAGTGGGGTTACAAAAGGATTAAACGTGGACAAGTTGACATTTCTGGCCCAAAAATGGGGGGATAAAGCAGCTGTTCTTCCCCAATCCTGACAAAAGAGGGGGCCGAGTCCCCCTGCCCCCAGAGAATCTACGCACTTGCTCAACTGATTTTCCTCCTATTTATAAAGAATATATTAATGACATACACGAAACTTTCGATACCCCGTGCAGATGATGAATCAAACGGAATAAAACTATATACTTAATCAGCTTCATTAAACCCATGTAACAGGAATATAAACTATTAATCATGATCAGGTGATCTAGTTTAATCATAACATCATCCCTTTAAAAGCTTTCCCGAAGATCTAAAATTCTAGTAGAGGCCGTGACGGTTCAATCAACAGTACATCAGGTCTCGACAAGCAACAGTAATGTTGTCAAACATTCCCTGGTCAACCACCGTTAGTTTTATTGCCTTTGTTCAGTGGATTTTTTTCTCATTGTTCTTTCATGTTGAGAAGTACGGGACTCTCCTGCCAAGTTATTCTGTTGCTTATTTTGGGAAGAAACAGAGAGTCAGTTAGCCTTTTTTCACCTAAACTGCAAGGAAAGTGGATAAAAAGTGCTTAGATATCTCCTAGCATGGGGATCCCCAGGATGTTTCTTTCACTTTTGTAACCTAAATAGCATTTTAGTTTCGTTCCAAAGATGGATTGATAACCTGGAAATCCTCATATTGTATTTATTAAACAGAGATGCTTGATCACCATCGTTAGCATTATTAGATAAATCCCTTAAATATTTGAAATATATGATAAACGTTTCAATCCTGATCGATGGAAATTTGATTTTCATTGAAATCTGATTGATTTCCTTGAAATGGGTTCGATACTATGCCGCTCCAGTATTTCATTGACAATCCGTCGCAACAGGCCGGAAGTCGGTCTTTAGTTGCCTCCGGCAATACGTGTTTCCGCCGATTCAAGGGAAATTTTTTTTCAGTGCACTGCGAAATAGTGCTTTCTCATCTTAATGGCGACCGTTTCAAGTAGACACTCCTGCCGGAATAATAAACTAATCCTTGTATAGAAAAGCAAACAAACAGATCGGAAAGACGCTTGTTAAACCACTATGTTACTTAAAAATAGGTAGGTCCTACTCGGCGTTAACGTGCTAGAATGCTTTAGTAATTTGGTTTTATTTCCCACCTTGTCTCATATGAACGCAAAGAACAATATTAAAGAATTATTTTCTATGGATCATCGGAATTTCATTTCTATGCTCTTTACGTTTATCTTTATGCGAGATTCGAGCCCTTCAGACTCCCACTTCAACACTGGTACGAACCGACTTGGACCTTACGTTTCCTCAGCCTCACTTGTCCGATATGGATCACGATATTCATTTCATCCATTTGAGGATTAAAGTTCCATGTTAGATATTAACTGTATAAAGCAATTGGTGAGGTGTGTTTCCCCAGTATATCAAATCGACCGTTATATCATGAATACTACGATTTTACCTTTGGTGGTAAGTCCAGCTAGACACGACAAGAGGAAGAAGAAGAAGTAAGTCCAGTGGCTAATCAACCTGGCCCCTACGCCATCAAACGGTGCACATTGCCATTCAGCTCTATACAATTTGAAAACCAGCCTAACTGTACCACGTGACTTAACCATGGAGCGACTACCATCGATCCTTCCAAAGCCGATTGAAAGTAACAAAATGTCTTCGAGATGAGAGGATTTGAATATGTTAAGTTCGAACAGATACTAGGGAGAAGTGAAAATGATGCCGAGAGGCTAGTCGCCAAATTGCGTAGAGCTGGATGTCAATACCAGTGGATGGTTTGGAGCCGATGTAGCTACTAGAGAAGAGTGCGCTATCAAAATGTCTTTGCCACACTGAGAAGGACAAGGAGTTCGCTCTATATTCTTCTGTTTGGAGGAGGTAGTCAAAACGACATTAAGTTCTATAGAAATCTGTAGTCGTACTCGTATTCGGACTCTTTTGCATTCGAACATTGGGATTCCGTAAAAATTGATTTGTGGAAGATCTCTTGAGTGTTAAGAGCTTGTATCCCTATCGTAAATTTGTCCGAAATATGTCCGATAGCGCCATCACTAATAAGATTTTGTCCAGAAACTTGACGTCCGAAATTGTTGCCCAGCCTGTCAGCTACCGGAAAGTGATAGTTTGATGGGGCACTAATAGATTGAGTTCCGCAGGATCTTCCTGAAAATCATAAATTGGTTCCTACCTGCAATAGATATGGGATAGGAAAATACCTGCACAGGAAGCAGTAGCACTCGAAGGCAGTAATGTGTAGGAAAACTCAACTATTGAAAAATTGACTGCCTGCAAGCCAAATGAGCTTTACTTTGCTATGTTTATCTTGCTGAGCCAAAATCCTTGTGGATAGGTGATACTATTCTACTTATTGTGAATTTTTGTGAATTTCTAGAGTATATTCAAATATTGTGATTTCTTGTAAATTTCACATGTAAATTTGGATATATTGAAATCTGAGGAATTTCGCATATATACATTCAAATTTACGGATGTCAAAAAATATATGGTCCCTCGTAGTAGTTGAAGTAGTGTTGAAAACCGATATGTTGTGGACAACGAGATACCTTTAAGGCCTGATCAATGATAGGGATTTCACTGGAGTCTCTATCATAATGGCATTTGCGTAATAGAAAATGTCGATATTCAGTTAAAGCAACCAAGAGGGAACAGCACTGGGAGTAACACAAGTGTGAAACAAAGCATACTCAAAACAATGCTGTAAATTGATAAACTTACTGTTTGACAAATCAAAGTCATCATGGCTCCAGAAAACGATGTTTATATGTCTAAACGCTGTCCTCGCATTTGTTTCTCTACACCGGGCCTAGTAGCTGAAGTGAGGTTGTAGAAATAAACGTCTGCCTGTGTTTAACTCGCAGCATATTAAGGTTGACGAAAGAATTATGACCATCAAAGTCATCAGCTCGCAACTGTTAATGCTATTACTATTGTTGAGGATTTTCTTTACTTTACAGAAATGAAGAAGACAAAAAAATTGACTAAAAACACGTAAATTATCGTAAAAGCATGCATAGAAACTAGTTAACGAAATAAATACATATAGACGAAAAACAAAGTAGAGCAAATGTACGCGAGGTTGATCCTGGAAATAATTCATACGCTCTTTCCCACAGCTACGATAATAATTATTACAAATGGTAATTCCGTTTGTTCACCGTTTGTTCACAAATTTAAAGACGTGACTGGGATGGAGATTGGCCTAGATTGCCCTCTACGAAACCACTAGATCGTGTTTTATTCCCAAGTCAGGAAATACCAAAACGACTACGTAGACTATTTAAATATATATTCGTATGTGAGGTAGTTCAACTGTTCATAACCTTGACCACCACGTGCCCAGAAACTCGTCTTGTTGGTCTAAAGACCACAGGAACCTGACAATTTCAAGTATAATGGGAAAAAGACATCTACGAATATAAACATGGCAGAACTCAATACAGATATCAATGTAACGCGGTTCTAGATGGATTATTCCGATGTTCACTTCAGAATATACTAATCAGGACTACCATGAATAACGGATCACGAGAACACGAGAAATGCGGCGTTGGTATTTTCGTGATCTCGTGTGTATCTTTTTACGTCTAATATAAAAATAATATGAAGTGCCCTGTTGATGACGTAATGTAGCAGATCAAATGCGAGATGGCCTTGATATACACTTCATTCATGGCTGTCCGACGGCGGATGCACACCAAATGATCGCCTGCAAATTACGAGTAGCGAATGAATCGGAACTACGACTCAATCCTATGTACATATAAAGATACAATTTTGTGCGAGGATCGTCAAGAATTTACCGTTTTGTCGATCTGTACTTTGCACTTTACTACGTCACTATCAGAGATGTCCGGCATTACAATAAAAAATGTGTACCAAAAATGGTAGATGTTTATCATGTTGTGAGTCGTAATTTTTTTCTGAGCTTCATTTCGAGAGATACCTCTCGAAACGTAGATCGCAAAAAAGTACGACTCAAGACATTATTAACATCTACCGTCTATGGTATGAACCGAATTGACAAGCGTTGGAATATTTAATGTGTTTGTTTGTACTTTTTCCATGAAACAAAAACAAGAGAATGGTGAAATAACAAAAGTGCCAATATAATAGATCATTAAGATACTATTTCATGCAGTGTGGTGTCGCAACAAAAGAAAAAGAAACGGAAGTTAATTTCAATTTCACAATTGATTTCCAGCCTTTTATTTACTGAAAGAAAGTGCTTCTTCTGCTTATTTAAACAAACCATACACTACGATGACACTTTACGGTACACTACATTATATACTTGTTCCCTTCGCATACCCGACAACAAATTGCATCAAACATGCATTATAACATCAGCATTCACTCTGCAGAACTATGGCAGACGATTTCCTGTCATACGTGTATACAATTTTTACATCGATCAATACACATGTTTCTGGTACCAAAGGGTCGGTACGTATTCTTGCAGCCACAATCAAAATGCTTATCGAGTCGTGCCACTATACATGCTATTGGACACTAGCGAAAGTGCTACCAGCCATTTTCATTGACTTCTTTTAAATCATAACTCAGATTTCTCGAGCGTAACATATTCTGAAAACAGTAACATCTACAGCGAATGCGGTGAACCACACTTCACAATTTCGTTCAGTGCCTTGAAAACTCACCACGTCAACACTCTCCTTATAACTACTAACCTCCCCCCTCCGACGTTTACAATTTTCCACTTGCTCATTTTGTCACTCCCTAACTATCACGCCCAATAGATCTCTTTTGCCCAACCCAAACTGATATGATACATTTTAAAATAATAGCAATAATACCTAAACTGCTATACAACAATTTAGACAGTTTATTTAAATAAATAATTAACACATAATCAGTATATTAGACGTTTACTCTCTTTCTCAACCAGGATCGATGTTTCAAACCTCTTCGTTTGCATAACAATGATATGTACAAGTACGTTGTGCAACCGAATTTAAAAGAAGTAGCTAACGTCAATTCTTTACAAAAATTCTAAAGTAAAATTACGAAAGTTGTAACTAGGGCTCCCAAATTGATATCAAGCTTATCACGTGAAGTTTCAGAATCTGAAATTGATTAGTCAAAGTCAGGTATGTCGTCGTATGAGAATCCCTTGTATCCTCTCCACGCGTAATACGCAATACGGACATGGTAACTTCCAGGGATGAAGAGGATGGCTCCTAATATAAGTACTGGGTATGTTCTATCAGAATACTAAAAAGAAATATGGAAACACAGAAAAATTTAAAAAGGTATACAACCCTAAGTCATTAAAGACAGGCAGTGAAAAAGTTGTCATGTGACAGCGTTTCAATGTCATAGTCGACATTGACAAAATTCTTCAATTTGCTAACTTTTAAAATTTTGTTTATGTATCTGTATTTAATATACACTAGAATGAGGATAATGTGGGGGTAGACTGAAAAAGAAATAACCTGATAATTTTAAATTGATAAACGTCATGACAAATTTATTTGACATTGTAATTATCTTGGTACAATATCCAGTTCCATAACTCAATCAATGACACCCAGATCCTGTATTGGCATCGGTATTGGTATCGGCATCGATATTGGCATAGGTATCGGTATTGGTAACGTCGCATCTTATCCTCGATGACTCATTCAAATACAAATGTTGCATATTTAAAAAAATACGTCAATTCTGTTAGATTCCCAAAGTCTGGGGAAAATCGGCCCTACAGGAATGTTAGAATAGCTTTCCTTCCACAATAGTGGGAATAAGATATTTGGACGTCGTTTTCAGGCAGGTCTGTTTCTCATTCTCCTTGCCAAATTTGTGGACATAAATTAAGCCTACAAATATGAAACTTTGTTCCCTTCTAGTTCTGCATTTTCGACCCTTCTCAAAAGGAATTTAAATATCAATTGTATGCTACATAAAAGCACAGCAGTGGACGAATCGTGATCTTGGTGGGTAATTTATCTCTTTTATTCTGTTTTCAATGTCTAATTGCTAAAAGAATGGCATATACAGTAAAGGTTACCATGTTTTGTAGGCAGCGAGGCTCGACAGACACCATTGGGCATAATTTCTAATTTAATAATTTCACTTCTTTCCATTAATTTTGATTAAGGTAATATCTTGAGGGCTGTAACCCTCAAAGAATTGTGCTTTGTTTACAAAAGTAACAATTTTCAGTCTAATGCCCCACGAAGAAAAGCTTCATTTGATAGCTTTAATTAACACAGAGACTGGATGACTATTATGCTCTTACTCCATTATCCACGACAAGGTTCTTCTTGAATCCCCTAACGTCTCAAAATATCTAAAGCCCCACTTATCTGTGGACAAACACGTCCATAAAAATCCCCTTTATTTTAAATCTGTTCCATTTCAAGGTGGCTATGAATGCACTGAGATGCAACTAAACTGCCTTCTATTTGCTGTTCAAGAGGTTAAAGAAAATCTTTGAAACTTTAAATTCAAAGTCACCAAAGCGCAAAATTATTCTTTAAAGTCGATCTGAAGACAGTGTACATAGATTGTGTACATAAATTTCAAACCCAGGTAAGCCTTAGGTAACCCTTTAAATCATATTTGATCAATTTCCGTAGTAGTATTTAAATAGAACAGTCACCGAACATTAACATGGTAGTGTGAGATGATGCAGGCAATGGAATATCCTATTAGTGAGTTACTCATAAACAGGTATCCAGCTACAGCTATTGGCCTTCCTGGTATAATATCTACTTTGAAACGATTAGTACTTGAAACCCACAGTGTAACTCACCTTTACATCAATGTATCCAGTTACTAGCAAAGAGCCAATAACCAGTAAGAGTGTTCCAAGGCTGAACAAGAAGACGGCAAGACCAATAGC
The DNA here is from genome assembly GCA_010016065.2 of Carybdea cf. marsupialis auct. non (Linnaeus, 1758). Lineage (NCBI taxonomy): Eukaryota > Metazoa > Cnidaria > Cubozoa > Carybdeida > Carybdeidae > Carybdea > Carybdea cf. marsupialis auct. non (Linnaeus, 1758). The sequence goes on from JAAAKL020017499.1 coordinate 9,428, forward strand.
TTTGTAAGGAATCTTTGGTGGGGGCTTCCTGAACTGAAAAGAGAGTAGGCACATATATGAGGTGCAGCATAAGGTTCTGCCCAGGAAATCTTTTAAGTGACACTGCGATGGAACTGATATTGCGACTGAAGTTGTCCTTCCTCAAGATCATCAGCGGGGAAAGATGAGGCAAGAACTTGGTTTTCACTTAATATACTTGATATTCTTGAACAAGTGAAACTCTGAAGATAATCTTAAGATTTACAAAATGATAAACGGTAGATGTAAGATTGGAATTTCAAGGGGTTGTATCTTAAAGCCCAAAACAAGTTTTAATTTTACATATGCTACAGAGAGTAAGTAAATCTATTTACCCCACCTTTGAATACACCCTCTCCCTTGAATAAGCTACCACCCAAAAGTGTTTGTCACAAAATAACCCCCCATCCTTAATATTTGATTTGATAGATTGATTTGAAGAAAAAACTTCATATAGCTGTTTTTCTCACTTACCAAAGTTCACACGCAACTCATTGATCTAGTTCAAAAAATACGACTGTTTTTACTACTTCAAATTCTTGTCCAAGATCTATATTTATCAAGATTTGTGTTTATCATTCTTTCCAATCAGCTTTTTAACAAGAGTTATTGGCTGCTAAGAAGCCCCCATCCGATTACAAATATCACTTTTATTGCAGGAACTATTGTCAATGAAAAACATACTTTTATGTTTTTGTGTATTAGCATGAATTAGGGCCAATCTTGTCATATCAGGAGCTGTATCAATGGTAACAATCTTATAATTCTATTTTAATATGATACAGAATAAAATTTTGTCTATCTGATCAGCAATGCACAAATTCAGTTACCTTGGAGCAGGAGAACTGGTTGAGATCCTTAGTTTAAACAAGGGTACGGCCATTAAGAGGTAAGAACTAGGGTCAAGGGTTAAACTGTGGGCTAGAGGGAATTATATTACCATATCTAGAAGACAGTTGCAAGATACAATAGCTTATGAGAGCTTGGTAAAAATTCCCTGGGCTGCAAGTGGATGTCAAGTAACTCTAGAGTCTTGTTTTTTAGTTCTTTGCACATACCGTTATTCCTCCAGTGGATATTAAAATATCAAACTATGTCTTCTGTGTATATGATGATCTTCATTGGTTAGGAACTGTT
>JAAAKL020017500.1:0-10581 GCA_010016065.2 Carybdea cf. marsupialis auct. non (Linnaeus, 1758)
GCCCCAGGGACTGACCTAAGGTGGCGAGCGCCGCGCCGAGATCACCGGTCGTGCCGAGTGACGTCGCGAAACTCTCGGAGTTTCACACTGCGTACATAAAGGATAGCATCCAACACGACCAGCTTATAATCCGCGTCGTCATCTGCACTCATCAGGCAAAAAGCATCTTTCTAACGATGCAATTTTATAGACATGTTCACGCCGTTCAACAATAAACGTGGTTGATGAAAGATGTCTTCGTGTAAACGACCTAATAGGTCAAGAGTCTTTCTAGACTTAGTCCATTCATATCTTGCATCTAATCCAAGGTTCCCTTTTGTAGGCTCTGTCTCCTCCATATGACCCGCAGTATCTTTATAGTACAAAGCGGATTGAAGCTGTGTATCTTTAGCATCTTGTCCATAGTTTAGCAGTGTTTCCATCATAGCGCGAAAAGCATAGGTGTTTGTGGCAGACGATATTAAGTGTCCACCCAAGGTGACATCCACTTGACTGAAGATAGTTGCTAATGGGTAATTGATTAATGAGACTTTCGCAGTCTCATCCAGGCTGGTCCATCTCCTTAGTGATCTTCACCTTTAAGTAAATATAGGTGTTAGCCAAGTCTAGGAAGTGTTCGGAGGAACCAGAAATATGAAACTCGATAGGTCCGGTATGCGAGAGGGTAGCTATAGGATGTACATCTATCACCTTATAATTTCTGAGAGCAGTTTGCAGAGGTGGTACATCAAATAAATCGATTTCACTCTTGCTGCATTCATCGCGTTTACTAGCGCTTTTCTGCTCCATGATGTGATGATATCAGATACGGTCAAATATATCACCTGTGAAAGTAGCTTGTTTTTTCCCTCCACCTCTCTGGATCTTTTTTCGTTTGGGAGTGTTACGTCGGCGAACAGTTATTCCTTTTACAGGATGATTAGCGTTTCGTTTCCCAAGTAGTTGTGAAGTAGCTTTATTGAGTAGTTGTTTTCCAGCTTCTTTGCTTCGACGGGTAGTTGCTGTCTTTATATTTTCTCCGCGACTAAGGTCTCCTAGGATATCTACACCGGTTTGCAATGCAGTTTTCCCCATTGAAGCAAGTCCTCGTTTCATGAGAGGGACCGCTGACCTAAGAACTCCTTTAAACATGCTACCAAGTCCATACCCTTTTTGTAATGTGCGTCCACGAAAACCTCTGTTATTACCGCCTATTTGTGTAGCGCCACGATATGGAGAGTGTGATTATGCGTTTCCATAGTTTAATAGTGTATACCTCGGATTCTTCGGAAATGTAGTGTGATGATCACTGTTCCAGCAGCAAATGCCATAGGTTGATCTACGTCATCTTTTATAGCCAACTCCATTGTATCTATGTGGCTGAGTCGTACAGGAACGTAGAATGGGCTTTCATATGTTTTACATACCAGATCCTCACGTTTGCCTTCCAAGGGAACAACACATAAGAGGGGTATATCAAAATCACCAACGATCTGGTTTGTGACAATGTCGGTGTATACATACATGCTTTGAAAGCGTGTTTGCATCTCAGGTACAACCTGGCTCACCTCGGTGGTTTGATCTATGATCGTTCCCTCTGAAAATCCTAATCGTTTGGCTGCATCTCCTGACAACATTAGTCTAGATCCTTTTGAACATGTGATTTTTACACGTTTTGATTTTTCCTGATACTCAAACAGGATATTTGGGATATTCTGAAAATACTCTGTAGATAAAACCTGACATAAATTTTGAACTGTAGGGTAGTACCCTTCCTGTATAGTCATTGGAAACCATGAGTCTATGTTGTTATCGTACTTGATGGTGTTATGTCCACGACGTATATTGTGAAGCAGATAAGGATACTGGATCTCAACCATACCTACCTCCCACCGACCATCCAAATCCAATGATTTTGGTAATTTAACTCTGTAATTGGATAACGTATTCGTGGGAAAAATTGACATGGAGCTATTACTAGGTAAGGTAAGGTAAAACTGATGATACTCCATTATATCACAGTTTCTGTATATCCTTTCTTGATATCCAACTGTTAAAACTTGATGGATATCCTTTCCACTTGACGAGGTAATAAATCTCGCCCCTACCTAACGTCTTCCTTTTTATAACCTTTTCTATTCAATATGTATCCTCACTGGTGACTGTTACTTTCTGTAGCTCTTGCTCGTAAAACGTTCCTTTCACCATCTCACCTTTCATATCTTTCAAGGCATACGTTGGTGGAGATCCTGAGAAGACTTTATCTACTACAAAGATTTCTTCACTCCAATTTTGAAGGTAAGCCTTTTGAAATGTTCTCCTCAATTTGCTGATCCTAACATGACCTCCTACACTATATTTCTCCGTTTGAGCTGTGATGGGAGGGTATAGACGCCTTCGTATTACAGTTTCATTTTCTCTGGTTACTTCAGCCGGCGCTATCCCTAAGGCGCGGTGACAGGTATGATTGTAAGCGTGGACAAGTTTGGGATGGATGTCTACATATCGAAGCGTGTTTTTCGCCGTAAAGTACTTCCATAGCTTTGATATCGCTATGTGTATAGAAGTAGGAGACATGGTTTTGTTGTAAATACTGTTGAACTGTCCTGTTTGAAAATTCTGTACCTTGATCAGATTGAAGACGTGCTGGCTTTCTTGAGGCAAATATCTTGTTTAAAGCAACCTTCAACGAGGATCCTAATTTACTCTTTAGAGGTTCCACCCATGCATATCGTGAAAAGACATCAATAGCTGTTAAAAAAACCTATACCCACGATTGTAATGCTTTAGCGATGATACATCAATGAGATCGACTTGGAATAGATCGTTGATACACTGAACCTTGACTTTTCTCCTGGTATACGCTTTACGGATGGGTTTATGGAGCGTGTATGTCTTCTGATTTTGTAACCATTTCTTAACATGATGACGTGGAACTACTTTCTTAGCAGCTGTATACAACTTTTCCACACCACCGAAACTTGAACGGTTACCTGGTGTATAGTACAAGTCCTGCAACACCTGTTCGCTCATCTTTACTTCAGCTGTCCTCTTACGTGCTTCCATAACCAATAGAACATCCCACTCACTTGTCCCAGGAGAGGAAATGTTCTACACACATGTGATCCAAGCACATAATTATAGCCTGGACCCTTTTTATAGTGCCCAGCTAAAAACCCGTAAGCATCGTGAAAGCAATCATGCATTCGAAAAACTTTACTTTTTTGGAATAGCAGATGAAGTACCGGAGAATATCCCCATTCAATCAACCCCTGAGGGGTTTTGTCGAAGCGCTGCAACCCAGTCAAGATCAGGTATCGCATAGACCATGGCTATCAACCATCCTAAAAGACCTCAGGGAACATTCAATCTTCAAATTCATAATAACCTGGAAAATAACATACACGAACTTGAAATACTGTGTTCTGACAGGAAAAACTGGACTGTAATTATTAACAGCATTATGTTGTCTAAGACGACGAATGTGCAATGATGATGATAGGCACGTGCGAGACAGTGTCAAATAGCAGCATACCGAAGTTGCTCTTTAGATCCCCAATGTTGTGATGTTGCTGGTATACCTCCCCTGTCACATCTGGAACGTCAATATCTTCAGCTTGGAGGCGTTGCACATATTGGAGCTTTATAAAAGGAAGTATGCCCTCCACTGCGCGATGCAGAACGCTTAAGAAAGAAAAGCTACCCATCTCGTCTGGGCTTATTGTAGGTGCTGGTCTCAAGGATCATACTCTACTTCCCTTTGTTTTGGAAGAGGCCTTGGAGCGCACAATCGCAGGATATCAATTCGCTTTTCCACAAACAACGCAGCCACTTCAGTTATTACAGGAGGTTATACTTCAACTTCCACCATTCCTGATTGAGTCTATCCTTCCTCTCTTTCACAAAAATCCAAAATCAACTTCAGCACCCTTTTGTGATATACGCCAATTTTGAATGTCTCCTTCATCCAACACCAAGGTGAGCTCCTGATCAAAACCAATCAAGTACCACTCCCTTGCACCATTATGAGCCATGTGGTTATTGCTATTACATTGTCTCCGTAGACCCGGGCCGTTCTCTTCCTCCTGCTCTCTACCTGGGACAAGATACCGCCACACACTTTTGGATGCGCTACAAGAAGAAGACAGCAAGATCCGCGACAGCACAAGACAATGAAGCCTATCGAGTAGCTGACACGTGCTATATCTGCGAGGAGCCTCTTGGAGTAGACAAAGTCCTTGATCATTGCCATATCAACGGAAAATACTGTGGGGCGGCTCACAGCAACTGTAATCTGAACTATCGTCTAGACCCTAGACCCTTAAAAATACTTGTCATACTACACAATCTTCGCGGCTATGACATTCACCTCATCCTCCGTGGCTACAAACCCTATCATGGAAAAGTATCCTGCATAGCAAATAATATGGAGAAATATGTATCTTTTGAAATCGGAGGGCTTCGCTTCTCGGACTCGGCTCAGTTTCTGCTCGCCTCCCTGGATACTTTATCTTCAAATCTTTCCCCTCGTCAGTGTCTTCACACTCGACAGGGGAATAAACAGGAACATCTGTCTTTATTGCTACGTAAGGGCATCTATCCATACGAATACATGGACAATTGGGGCCGCTTTAAAGAAATCAAGTTACAATCCATCCGTGCCTTTTACAGTCACCTCACCAAAGACACTATCTCAGAAGATGATTACCCACATGCTAGGAAAGTGTGGAACGCTTTTCAGATCACCAATCTTGGTGAATATCATGATCTCTACTTAACGACGGATGTGCTTCTTCTCGCAGACTTTTTTGAAAACTTCCGATCAACCTGTCTGAAGTTTTATCAATTTGACCCAGCCCATGGTTATACAAGTCCTGGTCTTGCTTGGGAGGCAGCTCCGCGTAAAACTAACGTCACTCTCAACCTCTTCACGGGTCCGGAAATGCACTGCTTCATCGAGAAAGGCATCCGTGGAGGGGTATCTAGGATCTCTCATCGACATGAAAAGGCAAATAATCATCATCTTCCTGACTATGATACATCGCTTCCTAGTAACTATTTAATGTACTGGGACGCCATCAATTTATGTGGATGGGCAATGTCCCAACCTCTTCCAACTAGTGGATTTGACTGGATGAGTCCACAGCAAGTCAACGATTTTAATTTCGATAAAGTAGACATCAATGACCGAGCAGGATGCATCCTAGACGTGGACCTAGAATACCCGGACCATCTTCACGACGCCCATGTTGATTATCCGCTGGCCCCCGAACCTCTCCAAATCAAAGACACGTTTCTATCTCCCTACCAAGTAGCTCTCAAGAGCACTTTAAACATTAATTGAACACCTCAAACCAAGTTGACTACCACACTTCTAATGAAAAAGAACTACATCATCCACTACCGTACACTACAATGTTATCTTCATCATGGCCTTCGCCCTCAGAAAATACACCGTATCCTTTCTTTCTATCAAAGCCCTTGGTTGAAACCATACATAGATCTCAACACGCAGATGCGCGCCCAAGCCAGCAACTCCTTCCAAAAAGATCTCTTCAAGCCATTAAATAATGCTGTGTATGGAAAAACTCTCCAAAACCTTCGCCGACATCAGACTATCGAACTGATCTCCAATCCAAAACGCATGCGCTTCATCGCTCAGAACCCAACTTTAAATCCTTTAAAGTTTTTACACCCTCTCTGGTTGCTGTCAATTCCTTTAAAACCTCTGTGCTTCTAAATCGTCTTATCTACTTTGGGTTCACTATCCTCGATCTCTCGAAAGAATTAATGTAGGATTTTCATTACGACTTTGTCAAGCAGTAATATCCATGCGCCGCCAGTACTCTCCTCTTCACCGATACCGATTCCCTTTGTTACTCCATCATCACTTCGGACATTTACTCAGACATGCATCCTAACAGTCATCGCTTCGACTTTTCTGATTATCCTTCTTATCATCCATTACACTCTCTGCAAAATCGAAAGGTGATCAGGAAGTTCAAAGATGAACTCTGCGGTGTTCCGATGCAGGAATTTATCGGACTTCGGTCGAAAATGTACTCGATCAAGTACAACAACAAAGAGAAAAAAAACCAGCCAAAGGAGTGAAAAAGGTTGTCGTCAGAAGAGAGATTAGCCATAAGGATTATCGTAGATGTCTTTTTAAGAAGATAGCCTACAAACACTCTATGAACCAAATCTGGTCAAATTTCTATCATCTTTCCACTTCAAACACAACGAAAACCTCTCTCTCCTGCTTTGATGACAAACGCTATATCTTAGATGACGGAATCAAGACTCTTTCACATGGACACTTCTCTATCCATTACTAAGTACTTGCCACTCATAGAAGAAAACTGAATAGTATGTATGCAAATAAACTGATGTTGTATAAAACAGTTTTTGTTTTGTAGTGTTAGAGATATAAGAAAATAAAAAAAGTGTATACTACCTTAGTCTTTCTTACTACTTTCCCCTTCTATATCAGGAAAGCAATAGAAAGAACGCAGTATTCAATAGCACGGCCATAAGAAAATCATAGAAGGCTAACTCTAATCAAAGTGGTGGGAGATATGAACGTGAAGGGAACATACACAACCCAAGTATCATCTCCCTGTAGACAAAGGGGTGTGGGGTGGACGATATGGATAAGCGTCTTTTGTCCATGAACTACTTTACTGCGGGGTAAAGTACATGCGGGGTCTTTGAAAGGGTGGACTATTTTACAAAGAGGTATGGCGCACGCAGGGTCTTTGAAAGGGGGGCTTAGGGTGCTTCACCCTACTCAAGCGGAGAAAAAACTACAACAAATGGAAGGGAAGAGAAACAACACGAGCATCGTTGCGCAATAACCCCATCCCAACGTCATCTCCTTGCCTCATCGAATTGCGCCAGCTTGACGTCATCTTCTTTGTTTCGGCTGCCCTCAAAATGTCGGCATCCCTTTGTTGCAGAACTCGCACATTTACTACTACTATCAACACTGCATCGACACTGTCATGCAACTGTGTCCAGCTGGATGCAAAATGGCGTCCATGCGTTTGTTTCTCTGTGTCATTGTAGTGGCATGACCCGTGCTTTATAGAACTTTGTAATAGGTCAAGTTCAACATAGAAACCGACGCATAGCATGTTACAAAAAAGTAGCCAGTAAATTCAGCTGAAGGGAGGAGACACACTCCCTAAGCAAATTTTGAATTGATTTTCTGTCAAAATTTGGTATAAACTACTTTATAGAGGCATTTATGAGAGTTAGGAGAGGATATGGGCGTACAAAAATGAAAATGCCAATGCGTTGTTCGGTAAGCATTTAGTCTTTCGGATTTTGATTGTTTAGATGTCAAAACGTTACGGGTGAAAGTTATATTGAATTCCTGAACGACTTTCACATATTACTTTCAAACACAAACCAGTTGGTGCGTGACTTTACTTTCCCTTGCAATGTCGAACAGCATGATCTATTTCAGAGTCTAGTGTATATACCAACCATAGAAATGCAAGCATCTTGTTTATCTGTCGTCCTAATCAACAACAGACCTTACGATTGAACCAAATATAGATAGTTTATCTTGATGGACTGAATACGTATCAGAAGCAACTGAAAACAATTTTCATTCGTTGATCTATGAACCTTTTAGGAGTCTGCTAAATAGTCATGACTCATGCCCTTCTCTCCCGCTTACAAAACTTTGATATTTTTCAGCAGCATAAAAAGCGGTAGTTTTCCATGTACTCCCCCCACTATTGTTCAAAACTGAACTGAATAAGAGTAACCCCACCACCTTCTCCTGATACCCCCCACCCTAACCCTAACCGTTACTCTAACACTAACACTAACCGTAACCCTAACCCTGTGGATAAGGTGGTGGGAGATTCTGCCCCTGGATGAGGCGGTGGGGGTATCTGGAAAAGAACCTAAAAGAGCAGATATTCAGCAATGAATTGAGAAATTAAAATATCTTTTTTTCTTTCGTTGGAAAAACTATAGCTTTATAGAGTCGTGCAAACTCTTATTCCATGGCGATGAAATTCATTAAGTATCAGTTCCAAACTAAAACTTCAACTTCTGGGTAATCATCATGTCGTGTTTAATAGAAATAATCGATTGGCACAAAGTAGAAAATCGCAAAGTAGGTCCATATGTTGATTGAACAGGTCTGGTCTATGCTTATTTACTTGTTTGCAATGGGAGCCGGTTTAGGAATAGCAAAGGTCGCAAAATCTGAGTTTTATCGTTTACACCACCCTATTTCAAAGCCAAATCTTTCGTAAAACTATTTGATTTGTCTGCATCGACGTACTAGTATTGCTTATGTATTCAACATTAAAAATGGTGTGTAATCCTTCCGCAGAAGCCATCATGGCTCTCCTGGGCCAACCCTTTTTTTACACCAGACCACCATATCTTGCGCAGCTACATCGTTGACGCTGCAGAAACACACAGAGTGTCAAATTCAAAGCCAAAATAAAGCTTCTCTTTGCAGCTATTGCCTCTGATACTGTTCCACAGATTTATTATAGCAAAATTACAAAGGAGGTTTTGTATAAAACTAAATAACTTTTAAGGACTTTACAGTGCCTTTATAAATATCGTCTTACTAACTACTAATAAAGTTTAGGATCTCTTTATATACATACATAATTAGCTAGCTAACGTCAATAAGGGGAGAAGACTAGGTACCGAATAGCGTCAAAAACGCAGTAATTATGGCTTGCGCAGAAATCGATATACAAGGGTTGAACCTCTCCTAGTCATGATTTGGTTCACTTGAAGCACCAGTTCCTTTTGTATTGATTTGATTAAATTCCCAGGTTACGGTAAACAACTAACGGAAGAAAAAGGAGAGTAAACCTCTACCATGTTTATATTATTGATGTATGGGGTGTACTTGATACCTCTAGATGCAATTTGTGTGAAATTAATGAAATGTATTATGCTACATCGACATTGAATAATCGAACGGACACAAACTAGAAACCTACTTGATTATGCAACTTCATATGCTTGCTCTTCGTTTAACCTTTAAAATAAAATTTGTAATCTATTAATGTGTTTGTAGTTGCCTAACTCATGGTGGATGTTGGATCAAACCAATATACTTTATAGCGTTTTCAATAAAAGTTATTGGTGGAGGTGGCTCATACAGGGAACTGAACCTTTAGATGCGAATTGGACGCAATAAAATGCTCTAGGTTTACACAGGAGACCATGATACAGTCTTCACGAGATACATTATAAAACGTGGTGGAATGTATCAGTAAGGATAACATTGTAACTTGACGAGTTTTACTGTACAGAATGGCATTACGATTTCCCACACTTCCAATAAGAGAAATTCTACGACTTCGTAAAATAAATAACCTCTGGTGTAATAAGAGAAGACTTCAGTCTTGAACTTGAGCATAATTATACGGTAAGCTTCCTCTTCTTAACCCTGTGTAACCTGAATTATTTTAAGATTCTCAGTTCTTTCAATACTATTGACTACTATTAAATAAGAATATATCTATCGGTGAAATTGGTGGTTATGACGTTCAACGGCAGTCGGAAGCTAACAAACACCTAAAACCTCTATCGTTTCAATAGCAATTTCTAACAAAACGTAAAATAAGGCTAAAATTTTAAGCTTAAAGCTATTAACTCACAATTGGGATAAAGGAAAGTTATTTTGTCAAGCTGAGAGCTTACGGTTACACTTTCCACATCCTATATTAACATCTGGGCATTATATTTTCAATTTGAACTATTTCACACCCCTTTCTTTCAAAATAGAAATGTTGCCAAATCGGAGACGCTTGTACCGGTCCAATTAGGTGGTAGCAATAACACGTTTGCTTCCTACGATTCTTCTGTTCAGTTATTTTAAAATTAAAATGTGGGTACCTAACCATTGGGTCACTCACTCTCGACAAATATTTTTTGTCCGATACACCACTAATCAGTATCTTCTACAGCTGTTGAAACATTATTACACGTTAAGACAACTAAGCAGTCTATTTTATAAATCCATTAGTTATAAAAACTCGATTAAAAATAAGATTGTAGTTTGCTCTTAACAGATTCTGTATTGAATACGTTGTTGCTATCAGGTAGCCTTGCCGTACTAGTACATGATAGGTTTCGGGTTTTATCATGTAATATATACAGGGGGGGAAACAAATGTGCCATCACGTACCTTACGGGAAACTAATTTTGGAGGATCAAGCAATCCGCCAAATTGATTGCAAACTGGCAGGATTAATTTTTGCGGAATGAGAAAAAAATTCGATTGATTTTAGGGGTTTACAAAAGAATTTATTATTAGCGGTTTGACGGATTTTTGCGGATATTTTACAAATCCGCCAAGATTAGTTCCCTTAAGAAGTTGCCTCATCCACTGTGTTCCCTTAACCACCTATAATAAAATGCTCCTCTACTGGGAATTTTATAGGTTTTCCACAGTTTGAAGGGCCATAATACCGCATTTCCACCGACAATTTCTTTCCATAGAAAGGGTCAGAAAGACCACCGAACATGTGTCCCCTTGTTTTTACAAAATCTTCTACTGGATCAAAAGGAATCTGTCCCCTCGGATACTTCCTGTGTGCAGTATTAAATACA
>JAAAKL020017501.1:0-10581 GCA_010016065.2 Carybdea cf. marsupialis auct. non (Linnaeus, 1758)
GTACTTCGCCCTTTGCGCGTTGGAAAATGGACCTTCAGAAATTTGGAGAGAGTTGCTATCCAATTAGTTAAAGTAAAACTGGACACTCAATTTAATGAATATTAAGTTCCAAACGTAATGCACATACTGTTTACTACCAGCCCAGCGACTCCCTCCTGGTACTTCCTCAAATCGGCGATAGCACGTTCGCATCACCCTACCTGTTAATAACTTTGAGTGACTGAAACAGTAGAATCTGTCACTGGAATAGCGCATAAGCTGTTTGGCTATGGTTGCCTCGACACTCTTTAGATTTGCCAAAGTACCCTTGTGGCTATCACTGTGCTCTTTTCCACCGCGTGGCATTCTTGCACTTCCTGATTACATCATAGTTTTCTCACTGTTTGCTTGTACTTGCGCTTGTACTTGCGCTACTGCAATTTTCCAGCCGGTCAAAAACATACATATTCTGCATAGTAAATCCTATATATTTATAACCAAACGTTGACGGGATATTTTCTCAGATACTACTTCCTTTCTATCTTCTAACACACTTCTTGCATTTATCGCAATACTGATTTCGAATTAAAAACATGTACACTTCTTCTCGTGTTTCTTTAGTTATTCGGATTTCATTATCTTATTGCAACACTGATTCTATTATTACTCCGATTTATACAGTGTCCAATGGTACTTATACATCGTTGTTCAAACACTTCAATAATGATGCGCAGCATATTTGACTATATTACGTTTTCCCATACCTCGCCATTGCTATGACCAATGGGAGACTGAAGCAACCAGTCGGGCAGTGCAAACACTTCTACCAATGCAACAGCATCTGGCTTCACCTAATAAGCAAGAAATAACCAAAGTGAATGCGAGTTTTAAATTAACGCAAAGGTAATACGCTGTGGTCACAAGATCACCGCAGCTCAGATTTCACATTGTACCTGATGTGATATCCTATTTAATCTCCCCTCCTCAATCGTGTCTATACCACCTGAGTTTCCACTCCTTTCTTTATCGCGATGCCTATCAAAGTGTGTATCACAGATTACATGACACCTACTATTACCGGGTTTCATCACAATTTCACGCAGTTTTTTTCGCGTTATGCAACAGTCTTTAGTATGAGCTATTTTACCCTCTTGTTACGTTTATTGACGGGCGTCTAATACGACTTCGAGTAAGGTAGTTACAGAGATAGAACCAACAGCATAATTCCATTGCTGTCAGCCATTTGTTAAACATTATACGTCTCATCTCTCCACGTCATAAAAATACTTAAAGAGCTTACTTTCCAAACTATAACTGCTTTTCATTGGAAAGGGCGTCGGGGTGTCGAGAGATCGGCTTTAGGAGACATTAAAACACTACTCTTCGCAACACTTTCTCAAATAACTAATTGTTATTCCTTTTTTATACAGTGCACCATGCCCCATACATGTCCTACTACTAGCTTACCCTATATTGGAAAAATGGAGAGTAAAAAATCAACATGACTGTTCGAAGCACTTGACTCAGTCCCAGTCTGCCAACCATATGAGTCGTACGTATTTTGTTTCATGTATAATATTCAGGCGAAAGTATACTTTGTTAACCGATGTGCTTCATCTAAAAACATTAAAGAGGTGACTCCCGATGCTACCGGTACATGGCTATAAGTGTGTGGTACTCGAAGAGCATAGAGAACGGGTTAAAATTAATATGTTCCTCTCAAAGAACTCAACGTTCAAAGAAATACACTGATCAGCAATGTACATAACGATATTACGTGCTCCTGAGAATGTTATTCTAGGGAAACAGTAACCTTCAGAAATATCTATAAGAGAGCGGAAAACTTCAGGGGTGTAGGAATCCATGCTGCACTAAATTACCTTCTGGCACAATTCCAAGATACTCTCATGCATTTGCTTAACAATGCTGCCATCCTGAAGGTAACCACCTTGAAAGAAGAACGACAAATTATCACGTTGTAAGCAATTACTCATTGGAACTACTACCTGGCAACAATCATCTGAACTCGAAAGAAAACGCTAGTTGCCACAAAGTACTCTCGCTTGGGGGGTGGCCCCCTACTTGTTTGCTGATACGATTTTTTACTTACCCACAAATATTTTCGTACCTTTTCCGTAATATTGAGTGTTTACACCATTACAATCTGTCTGTTAGATCCCGCCTTCAGACTAGCTTTTTCGGCAAACATCAGACCAATATTGCCGGACAAAAAGAACTGAATGTGTTCTAATTTCATGAGACAGTCTCATCAGACCAGGTACCAAACTTTAAAAGTCAAGTTTGCCGAATGAAAATTTGCTAACTCGGTAGAAGAAAGCCTACCCTGGGAACTGGAATTCGGTACCAATGAAGATAAAGATAACACAATAACAAAATTCCAATTATTACTATACCAATGCCAAAAAGGGGGGAGGGGGGGCTGGACAATATTTTGAGTACGGACCAGATCTCTCAACTTTTATTTTTAAGTCTGTACAGAAAACAGGAGATACTCTAGAACACTAAGTCACAGGACTAAATGAAACAAGTCCGAAACGTAGCGTGCAATGCTGTCTGTGAAGGCCTCACATAAAGATAGGATAGTAAGTTTTAATTCTTACTCTAGTCACGTTTATAATATCAAATACTACTTTGCGAAAGGGAGTGCAAAAAAACTAGAAACCTAGTTGATCCTCCTTTGATAGCATTAAATGATACCAGTCGCGTGAAGGGGCAGTGCAATGGCTTATCACCAGGCATCAGGACACTTACATTATGTGATAGTGACACAGCTGAGTTTGTGAACGCATAGATATGGCGTATTCATTGCAAAGATTTTGAGCTGTAAATTGTACTTTGCAACTATTTGTTATTTGCAGTACGGTATCAATTGAATTGTACACGTCAGACCCACCCTACACGAATGGGGGAGGGGAAGTATCAGTATGACTAAGGTGCTTTTCACGTCTAACACCGTTTTCTGCATGTCTACTATGAGATGGTTTATGGCTGATCTCAACTTAACTTAAAGGTGACCCCCTCCCACCTCTTCTACTATTAGCTTTCACAAGTCCCCTTTACATTGAGCTCAACCTTGGTGATCTGACAGCATTCCCCGGTGCGAAGTTTTTCATCAGACTTGAATCTGAGGGTGTGAACACGGTCAAACACCGCAACCGTTTGCTTATCAAACAACCCTTGGTGTGAACAACCCTTAACAGTAAATATTTGTGCTGAAAAATTGTTTCTTTAACTATTTTTAATAAAATACAATCCTTCAGTGGAGATGGAGCTAAGCAACAATTTCGCTCTGTCCGTTTTCTCCAGCCAACTTGTTAAAACAAAAGTATGCCCATAGTCACCCTATCTAATTTCATGATAAAATTAACGCAAACTAATCAAGGAGTTACCTTAAAACTGTTCCAAGATTCACACAGTACTTCAGTAAACTGTTGTTTTGTCAAGCGCATCTATCAACATGTCCTAGCTAGACTGTAGACCGTATCTATTTACTTTTCGATGTTTCACCCGTGTAAATCATGGGACCACCGGAGGAGACTCAATTTTCTACACGTAGCCAAAAATATATCGGTTCACCTATTCCTGCCCTTTTAACTGTATTTGTTAAGCACGAAGACCCTTACATCGCGTACCGTACATTTAAATATTTTGCAAATTGGATAAAATCGATCTGGCAATTGGTTTCGAAGTGGTATATCACAACTGCCCCAAAAGTAACCTCGTTCCCCCATGACCGACACCACAGATTTCGAATTCTATTATGAAGCACGCAAGAAAGGGTCTACGTATTTCTCTCAGCTGTAGAGCACCACATTTTGAGCTCCACGATTTCCCACAGGACATGAATTGACGGGCAGCACAGGTTTATAAATAGTACGCCAGATCAGCGGAGGAGCTACATTGGTATCAGATGGATGAACCTTAAATGGTCCCGCGTAGCCTGATTGTAAAAACTTATATTTCAAATACTAGAAATCAGTCACTGACTATCCGAAAGCCTTATGATCTAACCAATACCTCGTTTAGTATTTTGGCGAAAAAGCTTTTCAGAATAACAAGGCTAACATTGGCCAACAAAAGCGAGGTGGTCAAGTGGCGCACATCGCTTTACACAGAACCAGTGCACTCCGAATCAAAAAGTTCGATCATACATTGACTGGGCCTTCTAGCCTCTTTAAGTTAATGGCCAGTTAAGTGGTTCTACAGGTTTCCGGCCTACGAATAAGGTTCCCGATTACACGATAGTCTCGTGCAGATCACAGCCATGATATGTGGTAACTATTCGATAACCCCCCAATAACCTCTCTATCCAAACGAGGCAAGTTTAAATTGTAAGAAGCATTCAACTTATTGCGAACTCTTTATTACTTCAATAGAAATTTTAAACCTTCCCATTTAATAATGCGGACTACTTTAAAATTTTAAACAAGCTTCCAACCAGGCGCCTTATCAGACACTTATTCTAAGAGCTGGATGAGAGGCATATTTATTACGTCGGAAAGAATAGAGCGATTCTAGGCATAAACTTTACCCTTCGCAGAAATTTTATGGAATCAATATGAGGTGTTTATAATGACATGGGTTAATGATACACGGAGCAGTGTCATGACCTAGTTCAAACAAGGAACAGTAATTATCACAGAACATACTTTACGCACTTAAAATAACAAGGGCTATATTGCAAGCAGTAATACAGTAATGAGTTTGCAATGCTACTTCTACAAAGGTGTAATAATTTTGAAACAACTTCATACGCTCAAACTATCTAGTGACTTATCCACTCAGTGCTGGACACAACGATTAAGAGGTATCTGTTAAATATAGGCCAGAAATGGGAGAGAGCCGTAGATTTCGGGGGCACTAAAGTACTAAATAAAGGACGTTGAGGAGTAAAAATGTAAAAATAAATTTGCTAAAACGCATTGATCCACTACTGAAGTTAATCTAACGATATACAGGTATGATATACATATATAAGGTCCAAAGAAATGTTCTGTATGGACAGCCTTTTATTTGTTTACGCCACAAATCCCCAAATAAATCAAGCAAGATTTCATGTAAAAATAAACAAGGTCTGCCTCATAGTTTATTATCACACTTACGAGGTGTTTGATAGGGAATGACTTATGATCTTTTGTACAAAAAATGCGAGCGTTAAAGCGAAATTAATTCTCTAGTAACCTAAGACAGGTTCGCTAAAGTCGATCTAAAACAAGAATCAGTCTAGAATGGCAGAGGAACACTTAAATGTATTTTATACAAAGAAACTTATATTTCGGCATGTCAAGCTAGTCTTCTCCTGAGTTGTTACAAAGATAAGCTTAAGAGTTCGTTATAATTGTTACACGGTGATCACGTGACAAAATTTTGAATTCAGGTTACGAAGGCGGTTGGATAAATAAGCGATGAGAAAGATAATATCAAGGTCACAGGGTGCAAGACATCGTTATGAAATGGGTGACAAGAAGTGTGTATAAATGATAAATAAGAGATAAATATAGTAATCATGGAAGATAAACAATAAATGATAATAACAAAAAGAAAAGAAAAGTAAAGTAATATATACATATATATATATTAGCTTTTTTTTCTTTGATATATATATATATATATATATATTTATAAAAGAAAAAAAAAGCTAAAAACGGACGAGCAAGGGGGAGGGAACGTCACCCAATAATCACCAAAACATTAATTGTACCCACTAAATAATGAAGTGTTTCCTTCTTGACCTAAAAAGCGAGTCCTTTTTCATATTTTCTTTACCCCCGTTCCCAATTTTTTACACCCAACCTGGCCGTACTTTTTTCTTCTTAGGGGTACCGAGAAAGATTTTGATTACACGTCCAAACTTGTCTCAATTCCTTTAATATCTATGCTATCTCGTAGCCCGTAGAAGAGCATATCACAAACATTTCACGTGTCGCCAGTACCTGCAGTGACTCTCTAGAACTGCTTATCTTAACTAGTGTCACTACAAGATCCACAAAATCTACGAGGCTATCAAAAAGTATCGCATAGTAAAGGGATGCCCGTCTACAGACATTCTCACCTTAGTTTTTGGACGAGCATAAAGCAACACTAACCTTGAAAAAACGTTGCCACGTGCTTTTCCAAACACCACAATCCATATAAGCAGAAAAGATTTCCCAATGCGTATCTGATACCAGCTGGAGTCTTTTCTCCAAAGCAACAATCAAAGAACATCTCCACAATCGTGCGCTTCAGATAAAATAATTAGAAGATAAATTAGTTACCTGCGAATAAATAATGCATATATTGTCAGAACTATATTTACTTTATTTAGTAAAGTTCAAAATTCATACAATCATTCTTCCATCTTCCAGTCTTTGTCTGTGCCTATGAATATATTCCTGTGCTTAATCGTCGGGAATCATCATATTATAGGTAGGAAAGAGCCAAACGTTTAGATACACATATTTCACTTTAAAACTGAACAACAAAAAAGTGAGAACCTGGGGAAACCTAAGCCCCTGCCTCCGTTGGCTACGCCACAGAATGCATTCTCAAGATTTCTGCATTGCAGAGTGTCAGAAGAAAAAACTTTTACTTCCTTTGCTGATTCCGCTATTTTGTGCTATCTAGAAGTTCTGTACTAATAGCCCATTTGATCTATCAATATAACATCATCATTAAAATGTAATCGGTATACTTTTGCGGAGTCCCTTCAGCGTATAAACGTCCTTCACTCGAACTCAATAATTTTCCAGCTTCAGTTAATTTCTCAATTGGGTGTTTGCGGTTAAAAACAGTTTGGCTCCATTCCAAATATCTGAAAATGGCAGTAAGCAATCCGATTTATTCTCTTTAGAAGTGTAAATTAGTGGGAAAACCACACATGAAGCCGCTCCTGTAAGATAACTCGGAAATTCTAATAAATGCCTTCCCTTTCAGCACACATGGAACGCCACTAGATAAATTTACTGACTCGGGCGTTAAAGTGTCTACCTTACCTGTATATATGCAATTGCAAGAGAACGGCAATAATATACTTGGCTGTCATTTCTTGCAGCAAATAGATCCTACAAAAATGGTAATGAAAATTTGGTTAGTACTGCTGTGCGACCTTGCATACATTACTGGGATTATCTGTAAGTTGGCCTATTCCACCGTGCTTGGTTAAAAATAACAAATAAATCCACAAGAAATAAAGTTAAAAATAGAGCATAGAAAAAGAAGATGGAGCAGGAGCAGCAGCAGTAGACGTAGGAGAAGGGAAAAAAGGAATGAAAGTAAGAAATAGAAGACGATAATGATTTTGATGATAGAGAAGAACACGATGAACAAAATGCGGCATTAGTGGAGAAAAACGAAAAAGCTAAGTTGGAAAACGAAGAAACAAGAGTGTAAGAATAACAAAGTAGAGTGGAATAAGAGAAGAAGATACGGACATGTCAGTAATACCAGGGTGCGTGCCTCTTCCGATGTGGGTTTGATCACACAGTGTGGAAAAGTATGGCTTTGGTAGAGATGAAATTTCTGATTAGAAAACTGTATGAGAAGGCCAAAACGAAAGCGATGATTGGCAACGAATACAGCACATGGTTTGAATCAACTATTGGTGTTAAGCAAGTATGTATTATTCCGCGGTCACTCTTCAATGCTTTTTAGGAAAGAATCATGAAGGATGTACTAGATTGGGTGCTAGATGAGGTGGACCAGTACTCAGCAACCTACGTTTTTCTGACGATATTGATCTCATTACCGAAACAGCGGCAGACTTTTAAAGACCTTACAAACAGATTAAAGATGACTTGCAAAAGGTATGGTATGGACACCAGCTCAGAAACTTCAAAGCTGATAGTTAGTGTTCTCATATATCATCATAATCATCACGTTATCTGCACCATAGTCACGGGGAGAAACCAAGTCCATGCGAAGAAAATTGGGGGCACGAAAACTATGAAGCCAGTAGGATGTCAAGTTTGATATTCTTGATGAATACTTGACGATTACACGCAACGGTGATCTACTCCGATCTACTTTCCTATAATTTGGTGAGTAGGTAAGCTATCAGTAAGTGGGACGATCGAACATTTGAGGTCTCATACGTCAATATGGCCGTACGAGTCCACCATATACTACATTATCCATCTTCATCATTTTCGATAGCTAAATACTTGATGCTTAGTCATTGCTGTCAAGGGTGAGCTTACCGTGTCACCAGCACTAGACGGGTTTTCGATCAAGACCGAGATCGAGAGGCCCATTTACCCTTGTGAAGGAGAGACTACACCGCGCCAGACTCCAATCTGGTATTTTCTTGGGTCCAGCGGAGATAATTAAATTCATGAATGGAGACTTGGCAGGTGCTTCCACCACGGACCAGGACAAACCTGGGAATAGTGATGACTAAGAGGTAACTCCACACATCCCAAAACTCCCGAACTCCCGAACTGGAGCTTAACCACTGGATGCCTAATAATGTCATACTCAGGGCACTACGTATCCACAGCAGTATGTATGTATGCTAACTGTAAGAATGTATCACCTCTATCATAAGAGTGACAATTCATCATCATTGTCTTAAGGGACTGACGGCATCCTTCTGAAAGCGATGTTGTCAAAGTTCCTGCGCGCTAGAACTAAAGCTGGCTTTGTGGTTTTTAAAGCAAGCTCTTTGACCACTCTTCAAGATATCTTTACATATAGTAGCACCTAACTTGCGAATGCTTGTTTCAAAAGAGTCGTGCTTTTTGAAATCTATCCATAAATAAACGTACTTATCACAACGTGAAGACAGAGACTTACCTTTCCAGCCATGACCTGACCCTTCAACTTTTCGGCACTTTCCTTCAGCAAGAATGAAACTAACCACTTGTATGCATTTCTGATAACTATGTACCAAAAGAGTGAAATGGCAGTATTTTAGATAAGATAATGCTGGGTTGTTCTACGGAAAAGAGTCGCGTGGCCAGGTCTACCAAAGTTAACTGCTGCTATTGCTATTTTAAAGGCCTCTACTGGTCCTTTATTATCGTAAAAACAAGATATTATGTCCTTTTAATCCTAACAATAAATCAAAAGTACAAGAAAGCATCGACGTAACCATCTCGTGTAACATTGAAGCCTCTTTTCCACCTGTCTTAGTTTACTTATACTATCTTTTTCTTTACATTGACAAGTTCACTAACAGTGATGCCTTTAAGTTGTTTATTAAATCATTTTAAGGAGTAAAACTTTGAGCCTGCATCATGTGTTAGTCTATTTAGGAAATTACCGGTTTTTAGTTAAGAAATTTTAGTGATATTTGGGCTTGAAGCAAAGAGGTCACAGTAACAAAATAAATTACAAAGCCAAGTTTAATTTTAATAAAAAAAGATACGATTGTAAACCAGTAATAGAGAGCCTTAAGAAAGAAAACTAATGAAACTTCTTAAAACAACCTCGTGAATTGGATCCTGTGATTGCATTCCTCAAAGAAGTAATCAAAATGTTGTCTTCAAGGTGTCAATCGGGGTTGAACAACACTCAGATCTTACCCAGTATATCCGACCTATCATAATTGGCAAAATTTGGTAAAGATTCCAGAAAGTACTAGTGTTGTACGACTGTGAGCCATGCCCACATATAGCATAAGGAGTAAAGGCGAACTACGAACCAATGGAGGTGAGATTAGGAGTAGAGTTAGCTCAGTTGGTAGAGAGATGATCTAACAAGCAGAGGGTTGATGGTTCGAGTCCACTCTCGGCCATCAATCTGAAAACTCCTACTGCGAACCCAGCAGTAAAGTGGGTACCTGGCATTAGCTGGGGAAGAATAAGGCGGCGAGGGAAGGAACTAGCTGCCCTACCTCGCCATGCCGTGGCTTAGGACATGTGATTCTCTACCACATTACATCCCCTACGCTCTGTAATAAGAGAATGGGACTACCTTACCTTACGGAACCAATGAGGAGCGAAGCTATTACTCGACAGCCAATTTATTAAATTGTGAAGCCAGACGTTTGCAACCCAGTTTGTGTACACCCGGCAATAATAAATGATGTAATGTGATAATCAAATACATGGATTCCTTTTAAATACATGGAATCGTGTTAATCGTCAACGTCAGTCGTTTAAAATCATGTATCTTAGCTACAGTCTGCTCCTTCTTCCGGCACTTTGAACGTGTCTAGATTACTCCTCGTTTTTGGACATGATGAAATGCAAGTGTTGATATTATTGATAGATATCAACAACTACTGCATGCCGACATTTGTTGAGTGGAATAGATTTACTGAAAAAATTCAGCATGTCGGCATTCAATCTTATCTCCCATTCTCACTTGTTCCCAACTCTTAGAAAAAGCTATCGCACCCATGACATGCCACTCACTGGCGGACTTCGAGCACAGTACTTCCTCGATTATCCGGTCCTCGATTATTCGCTCTCGCCCAAAATAGCAGGTATCGCTCTCCTAAATGAACATCGTCTCAAACAAAGTATCTTTTACGCATGAACAATTTGAAATAGACCGCAATGAGCAATTCCTTGTTGTTGTCTTTTGGTTTGCCTGCCTAATATTGCTGCCCCAGTAATATAGTTTAATGCTGGAAAACTGTAAAGTTCTTTTCAAATC
>JAAAKL020017502.1:0-10581 GCA_010016065.2 Carybdea cf. marsupialis auct. non (Linnaeus, 1758)
TATATTATCATTATTATGACGTCATATCTCAACTGAGCACACGTTGTCTCTAAATAAAAATAAGTAAAATGAGGTGATTATCGAAAATAAAATGCAAAGATAAGTAAAAATTACCTATAAACATAAATTGCATCAGTCACAAAATCGGCCGATTTAGTCAAACTACTGGACTGGGAGCTTCAATCTCTGAACGAGGCTGGGTCAGATCGGTAGTGTTTAGGTAAGAGCTACTGCATTATATGTATTTTATATTCCTGCAAATACTCGTGTAACGGTTATGCTCGTCTGTATTTGTATCACAATGAATTTTTCATTCTCTCTGTTACTGCTTGCTTCTTTTCTTGGTATTTTTAAAATCCTTCACTCAATACAAGACAGGGTTGCCACTTCAAGGTATTGAGTTAATTTGAAAGAAGTAGAAAGAAAAAGTGAAAAAGAAAATGGATGTAATTAAGGACAAAAAAATTAATATAAAGATTTTGTTTGACATTAGATTAGTGTTTGTCGAATCTGTCAAACTTATTTGCTGATCGTGTGTAATGCTGCTTATGTATCTTGCTCTGCCACGTGTGTTTCCCAGTCCTCTATTACTATATGCATTCTTCATCTATTATCTCTTTTTGATGGCTAATTTAGATCCATTGTACGTATTTAATAAAACTATTTTGGGTTTACGTCTAGAAGCTTGGCTTCTTTTCTTTTGTGGATTGGCTTCTTTTGTAATAAACGGTGTAAGCGCAATAACTGCTAGAATTATTGCCGTTTTTGTGTAGCTTTGGTAGGTTTGAAAGGCACTAGAGAAGTGCGGCATCAACGGGATTCGAACCCGCAACCCACGCATTCGCGTCGTGTGCTCTACCAACTGAGATTTCAAGAACCATTCGCAATCAAACTGTAACATTGCACTAGTAGCAAAAGCAAGGGTATCGGGCTTCATCACAAATACAGAATGAAAAATACCTACTTTTCTCGAACTTCATGTAGAAAGACTGACGGGGACGCAAGAACTGTAGTTACTAATAAAGAGATTGAAGATTTGAATGTAACAGACATACAATCTGCAAGTTTTATGAAGAACAGAGGGTAGTTTTATGGAAGCCCCTGGGGGGAGGGTGGTGGCAGGGCGGAAAATGTACAAGATTGGCCATTTATTTCAGGTGCAGAGCACTAAAGGTATTTTTCTTTGGGTTCCACCGAAGAGGGCAAACTAAGATCGGGCAACTCATTTGCGGGCTTTCCCCCTCGTGTTCCCATTTTTTAAAAGGGATATCATGTTGATTAGTTTTACCTACAAAGATTAAACACACAGTACTGTAGGTAGAAGTCAAATCGTGTTGGAGGTACAGGGCAGAAATGCAGCAGAAGGATCTACTTTTTGTTGGAGGTTCTGTGACGGAAGGGAACGCAGAACGAGAATTTTCGTGATAAATGAAAAGGAGATAAGTTTTCCAGATCGAGGCTAACTACAAATGTCTCATTTTCGAATTTTTCTTTTGAAAGTCATCCACTGATCTTGACACTTGTACAGGTTTTGTTTACAACTTTGCCAGAAGAAAAGTGAAACGAAGGATATTCTACAGCGAAGGTAATAATCACCATCATCTCATTTAGTAGACATTTAAATGTGTCTGTATGTCAATGTCTCGTTTTAAGTTGAATGTTAAGCTTTCCAGCTGAAGTTTTAGGTAAACCTGACATGACCGGCCTCGACATTTTAAAGTTGACGAGGAGCTTTCTTACCAGTATATACTGTGAGAGCACCAAACATTACTATAAACTTCAGATCAATAATTAAAAGGGATACATGTATTTAGAAGTTTGGGTTGGATAGTGATATAACGCTTACTAAGTCAAACAAAAGTCAATAGGAATGCTCATGTTTACTCTATGATCTATGACATATCTTAACACAACTTTAGCACTCGAGAATACATAAAACTTTCATTTCAAGAGGAGCCAGTTTAGCGCGTCTAGCCCCTTCAGTCTCTACTAATATTCTCCATCTAGTCGTCGGCTGTCGTCGCCCCAAGATGGCTGCTCGACATACCAACTACTCCCCCTTTTTCACTGTTCATTTCGAATTGGGATCGTTTTGGAGGGCGTGCGTCTCGTCACGGTCTCGTTCTCGTTTCGACCGGCACTTGTCTGTCGGTATCGTTCTGAACCGATACAGGAGGGTGTTTCGGATCTGATGGAGATTCTTCATCGTCAGAATCGTCAGTAAGCGGTGGGAGCACTGGGTTTACAATGGGACTCCACTTTTTGGTATCGAAAGGCCAAGGGATCTTAACATTAACATGCCACCCTGAATGTATTGTAGGCCTATGTAGTTAAATAAATGTATAGTAGTAAGACAATACTGTAAAGCTCACTAACAGAAGAAAAGTGCTTTTACTAAGTCGAATTCAAGTGGTGGTACCAAGGGAGGCTTGAGGGTAGCTTGTTGGCACATTTTCTTGCCAAAATGCTTTCATTAGATACCTTTGAAAAAGTGATATTGAGCACTTTTTGCTTACTATGAGCTTTTATTCACCCATATATAGCAGTATGCTAATGAGAAAAAAGAGAAAGATTTAACTTATTGTGTTTCAGTTGGGCACATGTTTTCTATTTGCTTGTAAAGTAGGTTGTCAGTTATCTCACATTTGTTTGGGGGATGTCCATGCATATTTCATATGCATCCCCTGCAGCACCCCTACTTTCTAGTAGCATCTCCAAGTGACTTCTAATGTAAGAATGAGAGATATGAAGTTTCCACAGCATGGCCAATACATAAAACTGTAATTAAATGTGGGCATAGCTTCAGAATATACTTAAGGAATGAAATCATGATAATATCTACCATTTAGAGATGATGTCATTCGATCATGACATTTATGCATTGATGCTTTGCTTTTACTGGGTGGACACTAAAATCAATGTGTATTCCAAAGATAGCAGAGTACCATGGGTTTTTGCACAAGTTATGAGCAGGTTAACAGCGTAGAGATGACATCAAGGTGTAATGATTACCTGAGTACTGATTTTATGGAAATAACACCACTAAAATATTACAACAAATGAGGTCAAAGTTATGCCACCTCATTTGGTGAATTCATGATGTTCCATAGCATCAGCTTACCTATTTTGTTACATGACCCCTTTTCCCCAGTGGTAGGATTTGTAGGTGCCATTTGTGTTCCCAACCAGCCTAGACATACATTTTATTGGGCCTTGATGTTGACAACATCTATACCGGTATGTGTTATGTAACTTCCAGCATCTAGTTCTGTACTTAGATATCCAGATGTCATAAATTATGGATTTTAATGAAACAAAAAGAGGCTAGAAATGGTGGTAACATTTTTGGAATTATTATCACATATTGATGGCCTTAGTATTGCATCATTGGTTATAGTGGTTACTTTTGGTGCCAGACGCCCGAAGTTCCATTCCGACCAGCATCATTAGTCACATTTCTCTTTAAATATTACAACTTTTTTCATATTCCAGACCTCAAGAGTACACAATGCTTGCATAAATATACAATACTGTTTATGTCAATGGGTAACAAGTGCACAAATGTTTACTAATTACGTTTTGCATATTTGTTTTTTCTATCCTAAGTTGAATGTTTTCACAAATTTAGGATCTCTAAGGGTATGTGAAGGAGTAGACCGAAATGGAGTTCAGTTTTATTTGGAAAGGGCATAAATTTTGATAGCACAGGCTTCATGCCATTAAAACTGATACTCTTCTAAAAGATTTTGCTGACAGATACTGCCTTTTAATGACTGCACAAGCCATGAGAATCATAAAACTTCCCCTTTTTCTATTAGATGTACTCTTAACTCAGTTATTGGATTTCACAGTTTATCATCCATATTGCCTTTTATCTTGCAAACTGTTATCCTTTTTTGCTTGAGACTTCAACATGTTTTTATCCAACCTGTCTTATTCACATAGATAACCTACCGTAACCCTACTCTTATTGGGATGGGGGTTGAATTGACTCCTGATGACTTTAAATTGTGATTACTATAAAACTATTCAAGATTCTGGCCTGAAATTTTGTGACTTTTTGTGGAATATTCTATAGCACATATTCACATAGATTTTAGTTGGCCAAACCTACTTCCAGTCCTGCTGTAACATAAATGACACAATGCACTATCTAGTGGGTGAATCAATGTATTGAATCACCCCCCCCCCCCAATACAGAAGTGCACCAAAAGATCGATACAAATAGGGTTAACCTCAGCCTGAGTATGATACTTGAATGCACCAAGCTGTATCTTAACACCACTTCCTTAATGTTTCTTTCTTTCAGGAGATATCCCTGCCTTGTGATAAAGGTACCTTCCTTCATGTATTGTTTTTCACCAATATTTGCCCTATTTTGTCAGTATGAAATTTAATAATCATCACAAATGTTTCTTCTGTTCTGTAATGAGACACTTATTTATCTGTAAGAAGTTGCATAATACCTGCTTGTTTCTTTATAGCATTTCCCACTCTTCACAATAAGTCCAGTGTTCAAATGTTTTTAGCGACATTTTTGAAAAGAATACAGAATATTGAAAAAACGGTTTTAAGGTTTGAAATTTGGTTTGGAGTTGCTTGAATCACTTGTTGCTTCAAAAGTCTTTCAAACTATCACATTGCAGTTGTGTGTTTTGTTGGAGAAAATGAAGCCCATCAGATTTTAGTGTATATTGTTTGGATTTGTGTCATACTCTCCCAGTGTTCATAGTAGCAAACATATGACATGTCTTTGTACGTCAAAGGTTAGGGTATGGTTTATCATCTCCAGGTAAACATAGAGAAGATAGTTGAGAAGTTTACACCAGAGTTAGAATGCCGGTCAGCTGGTGTAACAGTTGGATTTTTGTAAAGATACAGAAATAAATACATTAATATATGATGTTACTCAGCTCTTGCTGTTCATTAACCTTTCCAAGCACAGAAAATTTGGCTTTTCCACTTACAGCAAAAGTCGTTTGGTAGAGAGTGGATGATGATTTCAAAATTTATTGTTAAGACAAGAAGGTTCTGTAATAGTAAAAATTGTCTTGTGTCCTTAATTGAAGGGGTGAGTTGAATGAGCAGGGTTGTTAAGTATTTCTTTTCTACATTTCTTAAATTGAAGGTGGACAAATAGAAAAATGACTCATTGGGATTAATATGATAAAATCTGAAAAGGGGGGTGTTGATGATATGAGAGTAATATAATATCTTTGAATGTGAGCTTTCACACAAAGACTTTCCTTCATATGCTTGACTAGCTGTTTGTGTGTATTTACGTGATGTTCGCAAAACTGTTATTTTGGAGAGAAATGTTTCAATGATCAAATAGTTATGACAGTAAGAAGGAGCTACATATTTTTAATGAAGAGGGGAAGTGTTAATTACATGAGGAGATAGAGCCCTCTTATAGTTTACTGAAAATTGGAGTCCATGATATGCAAATG
The DNA here is from genome assembly GCA_010016065.2 of Carybdea cf. marsupialis auct. non (Linnaeus, 1758). Lineage (NCBI taxonomy): Eukaryota > Metazoa > Cnidaria > Cubozoa > Carybdeida > Carybdeidae > Carybdea > Carybdea cf. marsupialis auct. non (Linnaeus, 1758). The sequence continues at coordinate 5,451 of JAAAKL020017502.1, forward strand.
GAGATAAAACTGTCAAAAATCTAATTTTCCCTCTTCCTACGATTCAGGCAAGAAGAGAATTTATCTTTACATTTCAAGAATTTAGGTTTATACTTCGTTAAGAAATTTCTTTCAGGAAGACTCAATGTATAATTATGTTTGGTCTTGTTGTTTATACTTCACCAGGACATTTCCACCATGGAAAACAAAGGTTTCATTGGTGTACACTTAGGTGCAGGATATCATTCTCATTCCAAAGATAAGCTCTATAAAGCAGTATGCAAGAAAGCCTTAGAACATGGAATGAAGTTAATCAGAAATGGTGAACCAGCAAGCCGCATTGTGACTGCGGTTGTCAGCATACTGGAGGACTCACCACTCACCAATGCCGGAACAGGATCCAATCTTACCGTTGAGGGGAAGGTGGAATGTGACGCAGGCATTATGGAGGGAGAGAGCGGATTGTTTAGTGGTATTGGAGCAGTGTCCAATGTCAAGAACCCCATCCGGGTTGCAGAGGAGCTGTTGTACTATCAGAAGGAGAATGGAGAAGCAAGCGAGCTTGTGCCACCGATAGTATTAGTTGGAGAGGGTGCTACAGACTTTGCTGCCAGCCAAGAAATAGAAACAGTAGATGGGGATGACCTTATAACAGACATGGCATTGAGAACGTACGAAAAGTGCCATTTTCGGCTACAGGGATCCACTGCAAAGTCAGTGGTGCCCGGTGCGGGAATTCGAGGTGCTAAACGAGTGCATCATGAGGAGGTGTCGGAATCCGAGTCAAGTTTTGGTGACGACGATCATAGCTCCGTGTTTTCGGGTGACGGAACCGTTGATATTAACATCGATATATTTAGGAATGTCTCAGGTACCAGAAAGGAGGAGGCACGGCCTTCATACTCGAATCACAGGCTTAGGTCAAAAAGGCAACGTCACAACATACGAGGCAAAGGCCTTTCAGATGTAAGGAAGGAAAGAATTAAAAAAGTGAAGGAAGTGAACTCAGGTAAGGCTGCATATGGAGTAATAAATAGCCATGACATCAAATACGGGAAGGATGTTAGTGAGAGACACCGGGACTCCACGGATATTGGTGATAAGGAGGCACGCTATGATACTGTTGGTGCAGTCTGCGTTGATTGCTTTGGCACGTCATGTGCTGGCATTTCAAGTGGTGGCCTTATCTTGAAGCTGCCAGGTAGGGTGGGACATGCAGCAATGTTCGGTTCAGGGTGCTGGGCGAACAGTGACGAGGGGAGCGGAACTTCGACTGCAAGCTGTACTTCGGGATGCGGGGAACAAATTCTTAGGACCTTCCTGGCTAAAGAATGCTGCGACTTCCTAGATTCCGTGGTAGACGATGAGATGCTGAATCCATCCTCATTCTTCAAAAGGAAATTTCTGAATTGCAAGTTTCTGGTGAGTGAAGAGGACAAATTAGCTGGCGTTATAGGTCTTTTTCTTAAACGGGGCTTAAAACAGGCAACAGAAAATGGTTTTAAAACGCCAATGAGTGCTAGAAATAATTCCACGTCGTCTTGCGATAAAACGCGCTTGCGGTCTCATGGATCCCAAAGCAGAGAGGAAGAAAACAAAGTTTACATTTTAGATGACGATCAAGCTCCGTGTGCCATTATTGAAAGTTCCACGGACAGTCGAGCACCAAAGCACGATGGAGTTACGAAGAGTACTTCGGACAACACTCCTGCTCGGAAGAACTCAGACTCTGATAGAACACCTCCGACTACTAGTTCTTTGGAGTTTATTATTGCTCATTCGACACATAGCTTTTGCGTAGGATTTTTCGGTGGGAACGATACCAGCCCGACTGTAATGGTGTCCCGTATGCCAAGCAGCGATCTGATTGGAAAGTCAGTGTCAGGACATGTTTTCCATTATGATTGGTAGATGTATTTGGGTCTTATTTATCACTAGACCCTATTTGGTCAAGGTCATGTTTTATGCTGGATAGCGATCCTCAAGACACTACGATAGCTACTTTCACTTTAATAGGGTTTGATCCCTTCTGTTAGTAAACCCTTTCGCCTGACCCAGTGTTTCTGATGCAGCTCTCGCTGTGTGCCTTTAAATGTGAAGTAAAATTTTGCTTCGTTGATAGAATGATATTTTTTTTCTCAAATAAACACATACTTTGGTTTTCAGTCTGGGTTTTTTATCAAAGTTTGGTCTAATTGAGAACAAAACGTTTCTTGGCTGGTTTCTTGAAAGTTGCAGAACAGCCATGATACATAGTGTTGTACACTCCTTAACCACTACGAAATGGATCACAGCAACCCCCCCCTAAATGATTTTGTTTCCTATTTAGAAGAGACACTAGTGAAAAGTGAAAATGTCACCACCGGGATTCGAACCCGGGACCCACGCATTCCCGGCGTGATGCTCTACCAACTGAGCTATGGTGACCCGGTAATAACATAGTTCCCTTTCACTAGCCGCCACATTAGCTCCCGATATTCCACCGGACATCACATCCAGCTCTACGCAATTCTGGAAACCAGCCTCTCTACGCCATGCGACTTGACGTACATTTTCTATATTTTCTCTATATTTTCTCTATATTTTGTTTTCTCTTGTGTTTGCCCGATTACATGATCTATTGAATATTGGGATACGAAGCCTTAAACTCAGGGTGAGGTATGCTTAACCAGTCAAAATTTGTGGTTAAGCCCCACATACACGGTGCAGCATGTTGTATCAACATGTTGAACACAACTCATTCTGAGGACCCTGTCTTGTTGTACAACTGGGTTTCACAAATGCGTTCTCATTCGGAGCAACAAAATTATTTTTATTTAAGTTAGAGAGAAGTGGGACAACTGAAACTTGCAATTTGCCCATTTCCGTCTTAAAAAGTCTATGAAATGTTGTAAATTCTTTCCTAGCTTCCCTTCCTTCCTGTGGTATGCCCCTCGTAAAATGCATCGTCCCTTGGCTGATTTGCCACAACATGTAGTGAGAAATAAAACCTGTTCTATTCTATAATCTGTTTTATCGATATTTTGCGTGTAACAAATGTTGTACAACTTGGTTCGTTTACGCGATGCAACATGTTGGGCGCAGCATGTTGTGTCAACATGTTGCACCGTCTATACGTGGCTTTATGCTTCAAGTGGAAGTACTTACTTCGTAGAACCTACTACGTCTTGAGGCAGGGGCTATTTTGGTGATTTTGAGGGAAAGGGGTTCCTTGTTTGCTATGTTAATTATAGTAAATTGATTATAATTAGTCCATGTGAATTACAGTCACGTTAACCTCTTATAAGTGATTTATATGTATTTGTCGTGAGGCAATATCCAAACAATATACATCCCAAATTTCTCTCTCTCGTTGGTTCGGGACCGTAGCTTAGTGGAAAAGCGTCGTGTTGCGCAAAGCGGAGACCGTGGGTTCGATTCCCCGTGGGTCCCACGATTTTTCACCTTCGAGATTTTACAACACCGATGTCTACACTCAGTCACTACATGTTTACTTGATGAGGCCCTGCAGTAGGTAAAATTTTATTGCGAAACATTTTACTGCTACGCGTTTCTGTACTCAAAATCTAGATATTACTATATGATATACTATTGACATTCTTAATGAAACTGTGTGTACTTATGCTTCTTGATATCTTCATTTTTCAAGCCAATTATTCTATTTTTGCCCAGTTAGCCTAGGTAGTCATGGATTAAAAATAGAGATAAGTTTCAATCACGAAATTGTTTTTCAACCTGACAAATTCTGTCTGTGAAAATCAATTGGTGCGAAAACTCAGGACCTCCGAAGAAGTTTTACCCCCTGACAATGGTTATCCCCCTAACAGTTCCTCTTCGAACACCCCGCCCTGATGTACCATAAATGAAAGCCTCCAACCTCCTTGATCTTAAAGGGGTTAATATTATGTGGATATTCACAGAGCTGCTCAAAATGTATCTTGTCAGATATGAACGTCTTCTAAATAACTGGATAAGAGGATTTATTTATTTCTATTATTTTATTTACTATTATCATTCATTTCGCCCTATTATTTTTTATTATCATCATTTACTACCACTCCATGACTCGACTGAGGCGTTGTCTATAATTTGGATGATATTATTTGTCTAAAGTTGACCTGTTCTACAACTGTCAAGTCTCTCCAAAGAAGTTCATAATTTTTATCGAAGTAATTGCCATGATGAGCATCGATAGAAGAGCTTCTACAGAATGAAATCATTCTTCTTTTCTTACTTTTTCAAGTTCTGTAGTACCAATAATCCGCTTAGTATGCAAAGGTCTAACCAACGGGGGTAGAGGCTGGATGGCCATATCCCTTTTTGTAATTTTGACATTCCACGGTTTCTTGGGTTTGCTGTTCCTTTTTGTAAGTGAATATACGTGTACTAAACCTCCCCCCCCCACTCCCATAAAATTTTCCTGGTGGTTACGCCAATTTTAGACAAATATTTTTGGACATTTTTAAAATACTGTGCTGACCATGATGTCGCAACCCCGTAGCCTGCGTCACCGTGGTCAAAGAAGTACAACTGATTCGGAGGTGTATTACCGCTGCGAATTTTACAAGGAAGTTCTTTTCAGTTCTTAATTGTGATCCCATACGTTAACGCATATTTAAAACGCAACGATAAAGAGTTCTTAGTTGATGCAGCCTATTTATATTGATAATATCTTCATTCATTTTAATGCGGCTGGAAGGTTATCGACTCTGAATGAGCGAACTCGCTATCGAAGAATGGCAGGTATGTGAAGCACGCAGTCCAGCAGGATCTGAGATGTGGTCCAACTAGAAGATTGAGTTCGTCCAATGCGGAGGGAAAGTGATAAACTGGCAAATAATAAATTTTGCAAATAGTACAATTTGACTCCAGATATCGAAAGGCAATCCTAAAATAGTCTGTTTCCAAAAACACCATGCCTGTAGTATGCACAGTGTTTAAACTAGAAGTGTTCATATCTTTAGAAATCTCCGCTCAATCCTCTGTTAATTTTGCCTGGATCCTAAAGTTAGGATCCAACATCAAGTAACAATGTTTTGTTAGAAGGATTTGAAACTTTGAATGCTAATACCTCGGTATTTGTAAGACGCTTCCCTCTCGACTTTGGCCGTTGACGTTCTTAGTACTAGGGCAACAGAGCTATTGCGCTCTT
>JAAAKL020017503.1:0-10581 GCA_010016065.2 Carybdea cf. marsupialis auct. non (Linnaeus, 1758)
CCGCGCTTATTAAGTTTCACTTTTTTCCCGCCCAAGAACACCCTTATTAGGACCCCCCATTTATCCATTTTTGACAAAAATAATTCGACTCTAGAGAATAAGTCCCTTACTCGAATTATGTTATACTGTTTTACTAGAAATACTTTGAAAGAGATTTATTGTTTAACCTGAAGACCTCGACTCAATGGTTGAGGTTGCTGAGAAAGAAGGAAGCTGAACTTGGTTCGTTTTCTTCACAGAGGGATCCCTAGAAAGTAGTGAATTTATGTTGATCATTGCTGTAGATTGCAAATAGACTGATTTATAAGTTGAAACTCCCGCTAACTAAAGTCAACAAATAGACAGAGTTTCCTCTCAACTAATATTTATTAACAATAATAATTAAGAAAGATGTAACGATGCGACTTCCAGCACAGTCGTCCACACTCTATACTCCTTTCTTCAAATCCACAATTCTACCAAACTCCTGAGGCTAAAATGACTTTAAAAGCATGTCTGTTGACGTCATGTCACGTGTCTGTTGACGCCCAACTAGACCTTAGACTACTTTCCGATCATAGACCATACCATATTGTGGAAAGACACTGTAAAAGTTGCAGATTATTGAAAAATCCGTAATCGTTGCAGATGGCCAATAGTCACAATATGGCTTTGTTTACATGGCAAGCACAGGGCATGAACCTTTACAAAAACGTCTTCCAAAGGAAAACTTGTTTTTATACACGTTACAGACTCTTAGTTCGGGCAGACGAAGCATAGATGGAGTATATTAAAAAGACACTCTTTTCTTCGGTAGTTGTGAACCGGCTTAATTGTAAGCAATGTAGCTAATTTAGCATGGGGGTAGATCGCTGTAAAATGTTGGGAGGTTGGGAACAAAAGGATTAAACGTGGGCAATTTGACATTTCTGGGCCCAAAAGTGGGGGGATAAAGCAGCTGTTGTCTCAAATTGAGGGGGCGAGTCCCCTGTCCCCCAGAATCTACGCCCATGAAATCTAGATCACGAGTAGTTTAATGATGTGATAGAGTGCCTTTTTTTGCTAAGATAATTTCCTAGCTTACTTCTCATTTTCTGGAGTAACTATCTGTCTGAGTTTTATGGTAGATACAAAATACGAGACATTTTATGTATCGTGAAAAACACACCCTCTAGTGAATTTGTTTAAATTAGAGCCTAATTGTTGCCTACCAAAGTAACCTTGCAGTTGCTGCCCGTTGCGAAGAGACCCTCTAACAGCTTGAGACAATTCAGGGGCCCTTCGATGTAGCTGCTAATGACAAGATAACGAGAAAATTACAATTTGCAGTGGGTCAAATTATATCAATAGGGTCTGCCATTAAGGGTTTATTTTGAACTATAGCAAGATCAATCGCAAACAAATCAAACACTGACTTAAAATACCTCAAATATTATACCAGATAAACCTGACAAGCGATGGGTACTTGCTCAAGATAGAGATCATGGAACACCGACGGGGAAGGTAAAGCAGATTTTGGGGGAGGGGCAGGCAGGCTGGGTTCAATTTTCCTTTTTCATGTTTCACAAGTGTACCTTTGGTCATTTTGTCGAAAGGGATGTTTCTTGAGGTCTAACTATTGCATAAAACAATTTCATGATGACATTATTCATTGACCTAACGAAGTCTAAAAGCTTGTATTGGGGTAAAGTACAAGAGCCAAGAATATGAAAAAACAGGAGCGAGTCTTCATTGTTCTTTTCTGAAACCACAGTTTGTGGATTTGCACACTCTGGTTAAACTTGATTTTAATAATTTTAATTGATCAGTAAAAAATGGATGTTAATTCATATAACAGCTCTTCAGATTCAGAAAAGAATGAGAAAAAACCAGCACAAGAAATGCATTTTAGCAATAAATCTTAAAATAGAAATAGAATGCAAGCCTTCCTGTCTAGGCACGCACAGTATGTAGAAGCAAAACCTACTGTGTGTCTCAATATGCATATTTTGTTGTGAATGAGACACAATCTGTCGCAACTAATTTGATAAAGCTGAGAAGCAGTTTCGTAAAAAATTGAGATTTGGCAAACCTTAAGGGACCATGCCCCCTGTCCCCTGCTCCGTAATCTTACTTGATAGATCACCAAAACAAGAGTAATTCACAGATTTGAGTAGAACAAAAGACGTACTTTATTACTTCTTTGCCCTGATTTAGAGATTTATTGTTTGATGGTATCAGTATAAGATACATGAATTGACTCAGGATGTTTTTATCACTGAATTTAAATGCTTTGAAAAAAGCCAATTAAGTAATGAAACCACATCAAAATTAAAATATCAAGTTTATATTTAAAACATCAGATTTCAAGAGTAAAATGTAGACATTTTAAAAACAACATTTTTGGGGGAACCCAACTGTCAATGTCTAGTAAAGATCCTGACAATATATACAATGTCCAACTCAAGTAGCAAATGCATGCAAAATTCTATGTATTTGTACAAGTTTACAACTGCTTTAAAAAAACGTGGTATAGGTCACAAATTATCCATAATTGTCTACGTACTCAACCTCCATGGACAGAGATGAATATGATTAAGTTCTAAGGAGGTGAGAGAACGTATGACTCAACAGAACTTTATAGGCCTACATTTTTATTGATCATTGTGGGCACCACTGGCTGTATAGCTGTAAAAGTAAGGTAAGTGGCAGAAGAGGATTCCTCCCGTATTCCTTATATTATAAATATTATTTCCTTTGGTAACTTTTGCTATATTTATTTCTTTTAAATAGATAATTTAGTAGTCACATCTCCTGAGTCTACTTTGAAAGCAAATAGTGTTTGGGGAGCATTACGAGGTACGTATTTGTCAAAGAAAGTATGAAAATTCATTCAAACCTTTTGTCTTCGGTTTTGTTTCTGATAGCATCTACTCTTCGACGTTTAATGGTAGGGAGGGCTCCAATGTGCGGTAGGGGCGAGTATTTTTCAAATGTTTAGGTGATTTTTCCTAGAGTTTTAACCTTTTTGGGATTTTACAGGGAAGATATCATAAAAGGGGGGGATCACTATTACATGAAATGAGAAATTGCAATTTGACCCTCCTACTATTAGGCAGGACTAGTACTGTAAGTCTCTCAACTAATTGGACGAGGCCTGAAATTGAAATTGGGGGCGAAACAACTCTTTCTACACTTCTGTGCTTAATTTCAGGTGGATTGAAGAAGAAAAAGATGTTTTATTTTTTCAAGTTCTCATAAAATGGTCATAATAAAGTGCTATTGAAGTGATTTTGGTAATTTTTAATAGCATTTTCAGCCGTTTGTGGATTTTTCATGAAAATAGCATAAAATAGGGGGTCCACTATTACATGAAATCGGGGGTGTCGGTAGGACAGTGTGCAAGACTTATGCAAGAACTAAATTCACGAACTAAATTCACTTTTCTTACTTAAGCATGGAATCGATGATGAAAATAATGATCGCCGTTATTAAGTGATAATGGAGTTTTACCACATAACTATCTAAACCATTGTTGCTGTAATCGTAAGAAAAATCACGCTCAATGGGTAGGATGCCAAACTTTACTCTACTTGTCCATGCTACAATGCACAGCACTATATTCTTAACATTAAAATAATGATAAATGTGTTACAAGGATGTAGGAAGAATTACAAGTGCCTGATTTTTAATTGATGCTTTTATGGAGTCAATGTCATTCCAGTCATGGCGCTAATGAGGTTCGTTTAAAAATCGAATGATGTTAATGCTAACAAATTGTACTCCACCAGCATGAAATACATTTTATAGACTTAAGTGATAAACTTGCACGCACTTCAAATGCAATCCATTTGCTTCATGGGCTGCAGCACCTATGAGTTGAGTTTGAAACAAGCTGGCATTTTCGTTAAGCATGTTCCTCATCTTACACATTGACAATATTTGGGAATACCCTTTCATCTCATAGTTTTGCGTTGTTTACATCATTCTAACGGCATCGTATCAAATTTATTAGCTCTCCCTTCTTTAAATCATAACTGTAGATAATAATTCAAGAAATCAAAACACAGTTGTGGATACTAATAGTATCGTGTACTAGATGAATTTCAAGGAGTGCACAGGATCCTATATTGCCGAATCCGAACGTTCACTATTTATCAACAGAAAATCAGACGGACTACCCGATGTCCAGTAGACTGAACATAGGAGAAGTATGTATCGAAACGTGGCTTGCAAAAGTCTGACTCCTGATGTGACAAACAGTAACATTTAAATTATGTCTGTAACTTATTTTCATTTTGTAGGTTTAGAAACATTTAGTCAAGTTGTGTACCAGTCAGGAACTGGACAAGTAAGTATAAATAACACTTTGAGAGCACTTGTGGGGGCAGGTGGGCGCCGGAGGATGAGTGCTTTCCAAACTAGAAAACAACTCGAAACGATTATAAAGCATTGGAACGCTTGTTGTAAAGTAAAAGTCAAGATAATGTATTTATACTGCTCCCTTCTCATGCAAATAGTTACGAAGTATCGTGCGACGGACATCACCTTTTGCCTATTCATATTTGTGTATTCTTATTGATCCCATAGCAATTGTAGAGACAATTAGCGAATATACACTATAATATATAATTATAAATATCTGCTTTAGAAATATGAACTAGAATGTTCATAACTTGTGCCTGCGTCTATAATAAGTAGTCCCTCTACGACGCTTTTGGAGATCTACCAGAGGGACGTCGGGTTGCTAAAGTCAGGGTATGACTATTTTGTTGCACTATTCTCCAATTTTCTTACAACGTGAACAAACCGGGACATGGACCATTTGAAATGGGACGAATGAGACAGTTTTCGATACATACTTGTTGACCAATGACTTCCTTGCGGATGCAGTCATAAAAGGAAATATCAGCTATGGCACCAATACACCGCATTTGACAGTTTTCTTACATTTCAAAAAGAGTTAAGGCAGTTTAAAGTATGACGGTTTTGTACAATTAGCACTTTAATCCAAGCCTGATGTTTCTGTTAATGTAACTGTTTTCTCCAGAGGCCCTGTGCTGGAAACTGGTAGATTGTTTCTTCACTTGTCATCTATAGCTGTTCACCGTCTCATCCTCTTGCAATAAAATGTAAAAGAAGGGCTGATAAGTTTTATTTGTATTTCCCTGTAAGATATCTCACTATTCAAATCGAGAAATTCTGCATTTCTTTTATATTTCAAAGATTGCAATCAAAACAATCAGCAGACATCGACTATTGTTAGAAAGCAAAATGGCAGTGGTTACCTCGGACCATGAGCTATTATTTACACCAGTGATAGCCTCTACAGTAATCAATGGACTCAACATGAAGTTGAACAGACATTAAAACAGGACTATTTGTGTTTATTCCTGAATTGCTCCACGCTTGCTTCACTTTACTGATAATTTGAAGAAATCTTCCTTTACTGTATACTTCACTAGAACTTTAAAATCCTCTTTTTGCCCAATAAAATTCAGAAACCACTTCCGTCGAGTTTTTTTGAATTCTACCAAAATTGGTATAGAAAAATAAGTATCTTACTTTTTCTTTCTATTTTTTCTCAGTATCATGCTTGCAAAAATAATATTACTGACTCACCAAGATTCCAGCATCGAGGATTCTTGATCGACACATCAAGACATTATCTTCCGCTGCCAACAATCTTTAAGTTTTTGGTAAGTTGAAACTTAAATCCACTATTTGACTTTGGAGTTTTATATTTTCGTATTTTATATTTTCATATTCTGTTTAAAGAATATAATGATTTATTAACAAATTTGTGTCCAGATTCAAATGTAAGGCTGGCAGTAATCGCTTTTGGCAAAAATACAGGGTTATTTCTAGGTATCATTTTGACCTCTAGGTATTGTGTGTTGGTTGTGGATGACTCTCCGCAGAGCCAATTTTAACGTCATCATTAGGAAATGTTTGAAAGAAAATTCTGAAAATAACATTGAATAAAGTTGATGAAAAGTCAAAATGTTTCAAAAGGGTTAGGCAAATACGTAATGAGGTACCAGGGGAAAAATAGAACCAGGGGTCCTGATATCCCCCTCCCCCAAGTCTGGATAGGTTTAAGAGTTTATGAAAAAAAATAATGAAAAGTGAAGTAGCTTGACTATCCTTTTATCTTTCGTTTTGCAGAAGACGTAAAGGATGAAACTCTCCCTCGTGTTTGTTGTTCACTGTTATGAAGTTTCATAATACCATCTCACCTCTGCCTTTGTTTAGTGTTTTTAATGTTGCTGTTTGCTTGGTTGCTTATTGTTTACAGTTTAGTGTTCCCATTTTTTATTGAGTGTTTTTGTTGTTGTTGCCCCTTCTCTCTTACCTATGTTAATTTATTGTTTTTATTGAGGTTATGCCTTGTTTATTCGTTTAGTATTCCCTTATTTTGTATGTATTTCTTCATGTTGAAGAAGTTAATTTACTTCCTTCATTATATAGTTTTATTATCCACATTGAACTTGCGGCGACAAAAAATTAAAAAATATCAATAGGTTCAATACATTATCAACTGTTTATTTATTCAAGTTCAATTTGTAAATAACTGGCATTAAACTTAAATAATCTGAATCTGTTTCTTTCTAGGAGGCAATGTCTTTCTCTAAATACAATGTGTTACACTGGCACATAGTGGATGACCCTGCTTTTCCATTTGTCAGCAAAACATTCCCTCAACTTCATAAACAGGTAAAAAAGCAAAAAAGAGTATTCATTATAAATGCATAGATTTGTTTCTTTCTGCATTATTCATAAAAATTGATACAGTCGAATAACTTACAGTAGGGAGTTACAAAATAGCGGAACTTATCCAACTGCGCAATTCAACCGAAATCTTTCAAAATAAAACATTTCTGACATTTATGTGTTTAAAATGATAGGTGGTGTGTCATAGCGTTTGAGGTATTTTGTTTCATTGAGTTCTTGTTTATTTCAACGCACAAAAACTGATATGCGTTGACTATTGGTCCCTTTCCACCAGTCAAAGAGGCCAGATATGAGGTTTGTCTACTTGAAAAAGAAGTCACTATAGCAAAAATGTACTCCGTCTCTTCAATGCAGGATCTGATATTTAACCACAAGAGCTCACGATTGAGTGGCGTGTTGTACAATGAAAGCTACTTTGGTGCTGCCGACGGCTCCGATAGTTAATTGCTCGAGAACGTAGCTCAGATAGTTTGATGTTATGAGTTTAATGCTCTATTGTAAAAAATGATATCGTTCCAGACTGTAATCATTTTCAATAACGTAAATAAATCGAACCAGTGGTCTTTTGGGATTGCAATTGAGTATATGTAGTTGACATGATCTGTGGTGCTAAAATACGTTTATTCCAGGGGGCCTTGATTTATTCTGAGTGTTTATGACTGTAAATATTCTGCTAGGGGGTCCTACGTCTTAGGGAGGTATATTTAATGGCAAAGTTATCAAATTTCCAAATCTAATTTCCAAAATATTCCTTAATATGTCTAAGAAAAGTTCCAAGGACAGAGTCAAGAAAGGCATAGTACAGCAGCCCACGACCACAATGCAATGGGATTACAATTGTTTAGTTTCTAAAGCAACTCATCGTAGTAGCGCACGTCTATAGTTTGAATTACAGTATTGATGTGCTGCATAAACTTCGGAGTCTTTAAGAAAGATGTCAGTAAATTTAGCCTGCAGGGCTTGAGGTATTGAACTTATCTTCGACATCTCCTTTCTCCACTTCTGTGGCAGATACTTTCAAAAACAGCACATCTGAGGATTTGAGAAGAGAGGACTTGAAATAGAAATCGTTATACATCCTCTATAGAGACACAATGTGCACCTTTCGATATGCTTCGGACGGAATGATGGACCTCTTAGCAGTCCTTCCATAATTAAGCTGCATAATGCACAGAGTCTGCTATGCAAAACTCCGTAGGGCTGGATGTGGATATCCACCGATGGACTATTGATAGCTTATGTGGCATCTAGAGAGATAGAACATATCATCATTGGGTTCACATATAACAGTTTATAGAGCTCACGCAAATGTCTTGATCACTGGTTCGAATCTCGTTGGTGACAGAATTTGCTATTTCTATGATATCTTTTAAAATCTTTTATTCTAATTAAGTCGCTCTTGTGTCATTTTTGAATTCTCTACCAAATTTAAATTTTTCATTTAATTCTCTTCTAAATCAGCACTGTATGCAATAAACTCTGAATTAGTTTAGCTCGAAGTACCTTTATCAAACAGGGTATTGATGTTCTTAGACGAAGAATGGAAATCTGCTTTGGTGTCAATAACAGCAAAGTAAACGGTTTTAAGATACTTGACCGATTATCAAGTTTGACGAGATACAAAAGAGAAATGATAATATCAACAACATATTTGAAATTACAAATATGTCACTAACAGGAAACAAACCAAGCTTCTTGAGCTTCTCATAAGTCTGGACTTTAGGCTATTTATATCAGTTGCTGGCATTGAAGGAATGCCACATTAATAGCCAATCTTCCTAAAGCCCATTGAAAGTTGCAATATGTTAATGAGAAGAAAGGGTTTGAAACAGTTAACTTCTTACCCACACACAAGGGGGAAAGTAAATTTGTTGACCAAAAGACATTGATCTCGGATCACAGTTGCTAGTAGCAAAGTATTTTAAGTGAGTATGAGAGTATTTACAGGCAACTTTCTCTACCTAGTAAGCAATTTTTCAAAGATGAAATGGATTTTCTCCCCTATTCTTACGATGGGTGATAGCTGAGTGACTTACTCAACCAATGACAGGGATAGTGGCGGAGTAGACCTTCTTCTATTTATGAAACATATTCATCGTGACATAAAAGTGACAAGGCTGCGTCATAAAAGAAAAACACATTCTATCCAAGAGGCTTGTCGAGCTTCCGTGTCCACTGTCTCTATCAGGTAGAATGGTTAATCACCACGACCTAGGGGAAGATCAATCGTCAAACGTACCAGCGGCTCTTGGTCTTGAAGTAGTTGTAATTCATGTATGTCAAATTATTTATCTACGTTGAAAGTAAACTTTTCCATTTTTTAATGCTTCTTAGTCTCGTATTATTTTGGTCTCTCTACTTTCCGTTTTAGGGAGCAAGAAATCCCAAAACTCATGTTTATGAGCCTGAAGACGTTCAAGATGTAATTGAATATGCTAAACTTAGAGGCATCAGAGTAATGCCAGAATTTGACACTCCAGTACGTATTTCTGAATTTCTATTTATTAATCTTACAACGTAATATCTACCTTAATCAATTCTTAAACCTAAAACTAGAATTCAATTATTTCATATTTATCTATTCCTATTAAGTTTAGTCTTATTTAGTCTTTTCTTACACATTTAGTAAATAACTGTTCCTCTTGCCAAATTCTTTAAAATAATCTTCAACAGTTTTTAAAAACTTTGTTTGTCCCCTGAAAAGATTTCTGAATCTCTCATTTTCTCTGAGTTTAGCATTTCTGCATTTATAGGTTGGCGAAACTTTTGATTGTAAATAATACATAAAACATTTTAAGATATCCGTTTTAAGGAACTCCAAGATGAAATAGTGAAGGCGTTGATGTTGTTTCATTTTAGTATTTCAAGTACACAGCTTAATTTAAATATTGCCACAGCAGGTAGCACTTAAGTACGAGTTACCACCCTTCCTTCTGGAAGGCACATTGCTCCCCTTTATGGAAGTGGATGTATACAGGCCTTCCTTTGAAAAGAATTACAACTATTTAGGAGTCATTTTCCATAAATCCACATAACGATTATGAAAGTGAAATATCGTATTTAAAAAGTTATAAACTCGTTAAAGATCTGCCTTTCCCTTGGCTGTTCTGGAATCAGTTCACATAAGAACAAGAAGACCGTTGCCCACAGAAATAATTTGGCCATTTCGGCTAACTACTCAGGTTTACTTATGGGTCTAAGCAATTCCAATCTGGTAGTAGAAATAAGTTGAATATTAGTTTTTGTCATTCATCTTCGTGTTCCTTCCGGACGAATTAGTACACTAAGGAATTTCAGGAGACAAAAGCTTTTAAGTACAAAAACGATTTCCCTACTCTGTCAAATTTTAATATTAGATTTCCAAGACTGTAAATTTTAATATATTTTCACTGTAGGGGCACACTCGATCTTGGCACGGAATTGAGGGTCTTTTAACACCCTGTTACTCCTTAGCAGAACTGAATGGGTAAGTACAGGGATGCAATTGAAATGTGAATTGACTTTCCTGTACTTAGAATTGGAAGCTTAGTCTATTTCTTAAACATATGAATAGCCACAAAGGTCAGAAAACATAACGCACGGTACAAATCATACTAAGATATCTTTAGAACGTGGGCCTTAACCTTGATAGAGTGTAACAAATCTGTAACCAACGCTCTGTTACATCATACCGTAGCATTCTTATTTCATCCTTGTCACACTTCACTCATGAGGTCAAATATGTGTTGGAGGTATGGCCTCTGATACTATCTTCTTCTGCTGGTCTGAAATAAATGGAAACTGTGGAATTTTTGCTTTAGCGTCGGAGCGGTTGCACATCTGAACAGTGGATAGTTTTGAGTTACCAAACATGAATCCAGAGCATAATGTTTATCATTATGATAGCTC
>JAAAKL020017504.1:0-10581 GCA_010016065.2 Carybdea cf. marsupialis auct. non (Linnaeus, 1758)
CCAGGGTAGCATTGGAGTTGTTTAAAACATCTACAATGTTATATTTTTGGCGGAAATACATTACGGTAAAATTGTATTTATATGCAAAGTTCATTTGAGACTTTGTACTCGTAAAGACCTAACAAGGGCTAATCTACTGATAAGAGGAGCATTTAAAAATTCTAACCATAAAGCATCGTTCTAATTTGTATCAGAGAAAGGAATATTTAGAGCAACAATGAAGGGCTGAATAAGCGAGATTTTTAGTTTGACTACAGCATGGAACACTCTTAGCTTAAATTCCTCGTTCCCAGTCTTTCTTGATCTAGTCTGATAAGGCGCTTCCTTCGTGCATGTTTAGAAAAGCTTCTATTGCAGATTTTCTACATGTTAAGAGGCTTAAATGATTAAATCTTTCACTGATGATATATCCCTGATAAGATGTCGTCGAAATGGATTTTTAATCTTGACCCCCGAATTATACCTGCTTCCAGATTTGCAAAGGGAATAACGTTAGAAGTTAAACATAATTAATATCACTTCATTTTGTGTCCAACAATACGCACGGTTTTTGAAATAATATGTTCCTGACCCGTATAACACAGATTCAATACACAGCAATCTTTAACAAAACTTTGTTATCGTTCTGTGTTCACAAAGGGTGTAAAAAATAAGCATTTTCAAGAAGATTGTTATCAGCAAGTTTTATTATCAACGAGGAGTTGACACAAGACGCTAAGTTTGTCAGGATACAATGGCGATACTCTGCTAGATAAAGGATTGTCTAGCCAGGATTTTCTGTTAACTGAAATGCAATGATTCCACTTTGAAAGGTTCTTGCTGACGTGTTTACGTTTCGTCAGGCGATTTGATGTGTCCTCGTTAACGCAATGCCAAGACAGTAATGAAACTAATACCCCCCAAAAAGTGTTCATGTAAACATATCATGGTTAGAAATTTGGGATTCATGGCTATTCATCAGAGACCATAGAAGTAGAGAGAAACGGCATGGAACGTCAACTATTGGAAACTGGGTGTATGGGGTAAAAAACGCAACTAAAATGTTGATACAAGAACTTACTTATAATGTATTTTCATACGTTACTATCTTTCATATTTGTTATTTATTTTGTTAAAATCAGATAATTCAAACTTTTCAAAAAGGAACAACACTTTTTCAATAAGAGTAAATAAAATTGGAATAAGGCTGCCTGATTTTAGATATCCGTCCATTTCAGATTGAACTGTTCTTAATATTTCCACAACACATATAGTTGTGGTGTGTACCATATTTGGGAACATTAGTTCCCAACCCTCCGGACATTGTAAAAGGAAGGCACGTAACCATGCTCCAGGGTTGGAGCTCGAGAGTTGGCAGAAAAGTTGAATATCGATCAGAAGGTTGTTAATGTTTATGGATCCATATGTACGTCGGTGATACAGAGTTCCCTGTATTCGGGGATAACTGAAGAAACAGAAACTGGGTCGCTTGTCTTCTGATTTTGGTGTAATCTACAGCGCATGCACTTGTTATGGGAGCCTTATTTGTGTTTACGTGTTTAGTTCTTCCGCAATAATTGATGTGTTTGTTCCGTCTGTTGTAATTAGTGTTTCCTTTGTTGAGTGTTGCTTTGTCTGTAGTCAATGTATAAACGTTTGTTGTAGTGTAGTTTGTGTAGATGACTGCATGTACGGCTGAACGCTAGCAGCCATGCAGAGATGTAATTAAATTTTAATAAGAACATGGATAGTCGAACTAGATAATTTTAGTTTTCATCCTTTGCATCTATACCAAAACAGAGCGCCTGTTTTACACACTACACTATTCTTTTACGAGCACCATTTCTTGTATATAATAAAGAGAGAAAGAATTAGGTTATGTTACATATTCGTGTAGACCTTGAAATTTTAAACATGTACAACTTTACTAGCACATGTAACGTAAATATGGCAGAGGTGTGCTATAAAAGCTATCAGATTATATCGCTTCCTTTATGTGTACGTGAGTGTAGGTATTACATTTCTAATTGGTCCTAGGTACCAAATATTAGGACCCTTGGGAAAATGATAATTATTGTTTTTCCTTTTCTCTTCTTGGATGCAGATGCGGTAACATACCTTACCTTACCGTAGCGTCGCTTTAATGTTACCGTTAGTGAAAATGGGATTCCAAACTCGTTTGCCCTCTGTTAGCCTAACCACCTATTCCATCTTTTCTCATCCTCTCATCCTATGTTTCCTTAAATGAACCCATGTACTTCAATCTCTGTCAACGTCGTGCTCTAACAAAAAAAATAATGAGAGCAAAAGCTCCTGTTAAAAATAATGTAACTTGTCTATCCAATATCTTTGCCTTTAATTTAAAATTACGCGTTTCAGTTGTTTTTTGATACCTTGAGGGTGTCATGGTCTAGTGCCCTACACACCAAAATTTGTAACTGGTCCACAGGCCATTATGCTTAAGAGCTCTGTTCTGAATTTATAGTTTTCCAATTTTCTCTTTTTGAGGTATGGAGCTTAATTTTGCTACATCCATAATCAGTACTTATTTCCGGATATGAGCGTACCCTAGCAGGAATTCCTGAAAGAAAGGAAGCAGAGCTTATGATGCTAAAAGGAATGACGTCGCGCGAAGTAACACCTGAGAGAAGGTATGTGCTACATAGCCTCTTTCAAAATTCTCTAAATTCTATTGCTGAACTGGAACGTAGAATTTTGAAAATGATTCTCAAAGTTGCTAGATTGACGAAAACACGTACCAATATGATTCAAACCCAATGGCGAAGACAATGCAGATGTGCTTCTTTGCAGATTGAGCTTTGCTACCCCAATGGTGGCATCATCCTTTTTCTGTGGATCACTTAGGAGCTCATGATCCTCAACCAATGGGCATTTTATCCCTATATACAGTTGGGAAGGTCTATCTTTTCATGCGTCATGTGACTTCATGATCTTGATCAGAGACAGCTCTGCTGCCAAAATTATCAATACAGAGAGAGTGTTAGTTAAAATTCTTCGTTTTATAAGTGCAGCCAGATTGCTACTTCAAAGTTTAAAAAATATGATTCAGTTGCAGGGTGAGATCGACTACAACCTAAATAGATTGTTTTCTCAGTAATGAAAATGGCATCACAACATCCAAAAACGTGTTGTATACCTTAAGTGACCATAGAGGTGCCTCCCCGGGGTTATTTGAAACAAACTACGTTTGTGTAAGCACTTAATAGGACTGGGAGGCTAATCTGGAAATTGGAAGCTTATCAATTAAAGTAGTAAAAACCAGATGGAAACTGTAAGAGGACTGTTTACTTTGCACATTCCAGGCTCGTAGGCACGGTTGTCTCAAAGTAAAGTAAATAATGTGCAATCTCATGACTTTCAGTTAACTAAGGCTTATGGTTCTATTGGACATTGAGTTTACAAGATCCTAAAAGTGTTGTAGCAACATTTCATCATGAAACATATACAAGATGCGAAAGATGCATATGCCGCTTTTAAAACCAATAATGGACGTTCTTGACAAAAACGTATAAGAAACTTTTTACAATCAGCATCCGCTTTAACTGAGTACTCTAAAGGTCCCGAGTGCCTCAACAGACATGGTCGCAAAATCGGAGGTGGGTATTTAAACGGAATTGATAGCTTAATAGGACCCGGGCACGTATTCTAATTGGACGATTTATCAGCCATTTACAGCATATCTTTTATAAAAACTTTTCATTCCATTTCATTGCATACTCTGGACATGCAATACCTTTAATGGATGGTGGAAACATGTTAATGAATTGTCGCATGCGTTGTTTGTGTCTTCTTAAGAATTTTTATGAGTGTCACTATAATCCTCTGACAACACTATCTGTTGCAATCATAATGGAATGAATTCTCAAAACAGTTATGAGTGTGGCATCTATCAGACTTATCCAAGGCAGTAAAAATCAAACAAGCTCATGGACAGTAAACACAGTCTTAAAGAGTGCCCAACTGAGTCATGGCCCGTATTGATCTGGTTAATTTAAGGGAAAATTGGAAACTAGACCCACAGGAGGAAATACACACCAAAACTGTATTGTGATACGTTGAAAAGTCCTCATACTTCATTCGTACCTCCCAAACTGGTAATGTAAGCAATAGGTTTTGTGCCTTGGAAACTTCCTAACGGCTGTAAGGAACGCTGGGGTGTTGTACATTGATCTGATGGTGGCAAGGGAATGAAAACCTTTTAATAAAAACCACAGGAGGCTACTAAAAGCGCAAATAGAAACTATGGAACCGTGGCTATAAGTCTTGTGTTTGTTAAAGCTTATGAAGCAATAAAGCAACGCCTCTAGACTCAAAAAGAGGCTAGTAGAGACTACCGCCAAGAAGGACAGAAAGATAAAAGATACAAAATGTGAGATATAGTCTTAAGTGGAAAAAGACGACGGATGGCACTAGACATTGTCTAAAGATGAAACTAGACACTAAATATTCTTAAAGGTAGGCAGGCTTAAAATGGACCTCTGTACACAAATATGTCTTTCCCAGGGAAGCTTAGGGAGACAACTATAAACTTCTATCAATATTATATCATCGAAGATATCAAGAGAGAAATATCTTTCGTAATTTTTCAATGAGACTGATGCTGTACAGAATCATGCCCAAATGAGGATCATCTTAATATTGAAACCATCAGCAAACATTCTCAAATGCATTTTGACGAAAACATCAACCACATTCCAAGAAGTTTAATCTTATAGTTGAAAGAATCTAAAAAAAATCGTATCAGGGAGGATCTTCTGAAATGTTTCAACAGACACAAAGAAAATACTTTCATATTAGATGTGAAATCATTAGCAGCTCGCATTGAAATGATTTTATCGTATTTTATCGCATTGAAATAATTTTTTGGAAATCCATCCAGAAGTATTGAGTATGCATTTTCTTCATCAATCGATAAGGTGAAAAATGGTCTAGTTATTTGAAGGCCGAGATATTAATATTGCTAAGTCCATGAAAGCATAGTTGATAATCCGACAGCAATGGTCATTTTGTGGCAGATTTTTCTAAGTGCAAATTAATGTCATCAACTTTGCACAAGAAGTATGTAATCCAACATCAATTTAAGGATTAAATATGTAATCTTTTAGTGAAATTAATATGTTCTTTTTTGGTTTGATGTTCAGTTCTGAAAAATGTCGAGAACGGTACTATGATTTTCATGGATTTGCATGTGAGATTAATAAGTTCTTTAAGTGCCTTTACTCTCAGAGAAAACACAAAAGTTGCAAAGGTCTCTACTTGCATTCACTTTCATCTGAACTTTTCATAATGAGAATGCTCAAATGGATTTAGGTTTAATGTGGAACAGTATTGTTTATGCTCAATTGAACATGCTAAACGTAAAGCTTTTGTCCTCTGGAAAGTAAACACAATCTCCGATCTGTCTTTCAAATTCCACTTGCGGATAAATGGGATACATACTTGGATATGATCTATCTATACGACTATCCCATTGGTCGTTGGCGGCGTAACAAGGACCACGCCCCTCAGCAAGAAATGAGGCTGAGATTGATAGTTTGCTGCTGGCTGTCCCAGTTTCTGGCTGTCCCAGTTTGTTGCTGTCCACTATTTCATCTAGTATAAAAAACCATGTTTCAACACAAAAGATCAAAGCAAAGTAACAGTAGGATGAAATAACATTCGCGTGGCAAACAACAAAAGTACGTAATCTACAAGACGACATAAAAGGTTTCCGCCTTGTTAAAGCTTTAAAGGACTTCAAATTGATATCCTGGCAATGAAATAGGTCTGTAGATCATCAACAAGCTATCATTACTTCGCTAACCTTTTATAGAGAAAATGGTAATGGATTTGGCGTGGTCTGAATAGGAAAAAAACGGTGCTTTTTTTAGTCCCCAACTTACAATTGGACAACTAAAAAGAGCTTTTATCCTTTCTGCTAGCATACGTGTGAAAAATCTTAGAATATCTGTCATTAACTGTTACGGCGTCGCTAATGGCCTCTGAAGGGTACAAGCTTGAAGCAACAAGATTTGAAAATATTCGTGGCACTTGTTTTTGCCAATATAAACATAGTAACTAAATGATTCGACTTACATTTATATAACCCCAAATGTTCTGTCTTGTTGGTCAGGTTTCATTAAAGTTCTCTCGTCAACAATTTCGGATTATCGATGAGGCTTTCGTTCAGTCCATCTTTCCTCTTTGTCTTTGAACATCCCTGAGGCAGATGGCTGAGAGACTTCTCGAAGATGATAGACGGGATCTCCTAATTCGAACAGCCAATCAATTGATCCTGCTTTTCAATCCCATGGCTTTAAAGTCAACGTTTAACAAAATGAAATTCATCTCGGCAAGTAATGAAATCTTATTGTTTAAAACCAATGACTACTATCAAGTTGAAAGAGAAACTACAGAAAAGTGAAAATGTCACCACCAGGCTTTGAAGCAGTGACCAGAAAAGTCAACGGCGCAATCGCAGCTTTGCTGCTCTATCAACTTAGCTATGGTGCTAATGACCTTTATCATTTAAGAATCGAACAAGTTCATCATCAAGAAAAATTATTACGTAAGAAAACTATAATCCAAACTGTTCAATTATAACGCAAAATAAAAAAAACCTGCATTCAGCTATGAAATGGAATGGAGAAACTGGATAAAAAAGAATTGCACTTGATTCAATAGGCTCAGCAGAGTCTGATTGTTAAATGGGAGGAAGAAGTAATTGACAGGAAGTTGAGCTGGAATGAGATCTGGAATTCGAACATTTCACGGATGATCTTCTTATTGCGAGACACATATAATGTGTTACCTTCCCCAAGAAACATGGTAAGATAGAACATGGTGGATGACGATAAGTGTCGGCGCGGACAGGTGGGAACACCAAAACATATCCTCTCTAACTGTGTTACACACGGAGGCGAAATAAGGTCCTCAAAACCCTCTATGGTGCGACATTGAGGTAGATTGAAAACATTAGCAGTGGTAAACAGCCCATAGGCTGCAGAACTATGTGGAAAAGTATATAAAAAGAAAAACAACAACAAAAAGCAGTTGATAATGAGAGTTGGAACGTCAGGTGGGAAACCGCAGCAGATCTACCTAGTAGTGAGCGTTTGTTTCCTGTAACAACAAGGAATAAGCCAGATACGGTGGTGACGCGCGAGGAACAAAACCTTGTGTACCTCGTTGAGCTAATAGTTTCAAATGTGGGTAACATTGATCGAAAGGGCGAAAGTTATGAACAACTTCTAAGCCAATGTGAAGAGGCTGGTTGGAATGAAACAAATGTCTTTGCTGAAGTTGGAGGTAGATGATTTGTAGGGGGGAGGGGGCTGTGAGAGTGTGGTTGTAGAGAACCTGACTCTCATCACAATGCAATTAGTGTTGTCAGGGACCTGAAAGCTGTAGTTGAGAGAGACAATCATTGTACTTGGCTCAAGCGTGACAACAGAGGTGATTAGAAAGGTAGAAAATAGTCAAGTTCATGTCGAGTTAAGCTCAAGGTACTCACTGTATTAATTGAGATTTGATTATTCAGAGTTTAATTCATTCATTGAGATTGTGTGCATCACACACTGAGTTTGATTCTTCATTGTGATCTGATTATTTATCATGCTTTTCTTTCACAGAGATCTGATTATCAATTGACTTTGATTAGTCATCGAGATTCGATTATTGATTGACATTTGCTTTTCCATTGAGTTAGATTCTTCATTGAGATCTGATTATTTATCTAGCTTTTCTTACCTATAGATCACTATCAGTCATCGAGAATTGATTATCCCTTCCTTAAGTTTGATGAGATATCAAAATTTGATTATTCACCTACATACGATTTTTCATCAAGCTTTAATTACTCAATGAGTTCGGACATTCATTGAGATTTGATTATTCACGGAATTTATATAATTTACTGGCTTT
Source organism: Carybdea cf. marsupialis auct. non (Linnaeus, 1758) (assembly GCA_010016065.2). Lineage (NCBI taxonomy): Eukaryota > Metazoa > Cnidaria > Cubozoa > Carybdeida > Carybdeidae > Carybdea > Carybdea cf. marsupialis auct. non (Linnaeus, 1758). The sequence goes on from JAAAKL020017504.1 coordinate 7,903, forward strand.
GATTCGACTACAAACTGAGTATTATTCATTGTGGTTTAACAATTTACGGATCTGACCATCCGTTGATTTTTATTAGTCATCGAGGTTTTATTATGTAAAGTTTCATTAGTCATTGGTTTGATTATATATCTAAATTTGCCTATCCGTTGAGTTAGATCAGTCATTGGTTTGGTTACATATCTAAATTTTCCTATCCGTTGAGTTTTATCAGTCATCGGTTTGATTATATATCAAGATTTGCCTACCTGTTGAGTTAGATCAGTCATCAGTTTGATTATATATCTAAATTTGCCTATCTGCTGTGTTTGATTAGTCATCAGTTTGATTATGTATCTAAATTTGTTTATCCGTTGAGTTAGATCAGTCATTGGTTTGGTTATATAACTAAATTTGCCTATCTGTTGAGTTTGATTAGTCGTTGGTTTGATTATGTATCTAAATTTACTTATTCGCTGAGTTAGATCAGTCATCAGTTTGATTATATATCTAAATTTGCCTATCTCTTGAGTTTGAGTAGCCATCAAAACTTGACTATCCAGTACGTTTGATTAGTAATCGAAATTTGATTAATTATTTAGATGTTCTTATTCCTCAAGTTTGATTAGTCATCGAGGCTGAGACTTGACTATCCATTAGCTTTGGCGATAAATACAGATAACTTGATAATCATTTGATAATCATAGAGAAATTTTTATCTCCTCCTCATTTAATGTGACAAGACCCCTGTGAACAACAGATCGTTTGCAAGCAAGTAGGATTGACACACATATCTATTATGCATTCATTCAGTATGGTTAATTTGTCATCAAGAGAAAGACCGAAGAGGTCAAACGTATCAAGTTTTAACTACTTAGGTTGCATGTAAAACATCTGTACCCCCAACACGATGGATTTATCAGACAAGGTGCACGCCTCTGTGGTCAATTAGACGCCCTGTGCCTCGTAAATCCCTCCCCTTGTCATTAAAAGCTGATGTCGTTGGTAGTAACACTGCAAACGGCGAGTTCCTAGTTAAATCCCAATTACAAGACAAACAAAATGCCACGCTATAACAGAATAAAACCGTTCGAGAAAGGTCATGCTGCGTTGTTACAACATAAGAACAGTTCAATTGCAGTAGTCCTTGTGATTGTGACTGGCTGATGATCTTTTAACTACCGCTTCTTTCTTCTTTAACTAGCAAGCATATTTCTGAGGACATCAATAAAAAATATTTGACGAAATGTACGAATCAAAAAAAAAGTATCAAACTTCAGTCTTTTTCTATGAGGTATTTAAACCGATCTTTTATTTTCTTTTGTAAACTGCCCTACCCGTTGGCATTTCCGTCATCACATATGTTTTTATTTCGTGTTATGCTCGTCTGTCTATTTCTTGTTACTACTCGTTAGGATACATGGGAATGATATTATCTGGTATGTTCCAGGCAACATCCGGCAGCGATTATTTGTAGCTGACGATCAAGCAACTTTAGTCGAGTAACGGTGTGCTATGTGCCAGACGTTTTCGCCATACACTTTTCACAGAAATCGTCTGGAGAAAAGATTGAAAACTTGCGCGAATAATCTATAAAATAGAAATGGAGAGTAACACGTCGATGAAGATGAACACGAGTTGCATGTTTTCTGTCACTCAGGTTGTAACAATTGCTTGAAAATAAAGCTTTATACTTTGATATCAAGGAGGGTATTTGACAAAACTGCAGTTAATGTCTAACTTAGGGGCCTTGGAACGTTGTAATATCAGCGATAAACGTATCAGGTGGTAAATGCAATCTGATAATGAATATAGAAAGTCAGTAAATTTTGTCTGGTGACATTATGCTACTCTTATCATCTCTTTGCTGGATGTTAAAGCTCTAAACTTTTACCAAATCATGTTTTTAAAAAAATCCCTCAGATAGCCTGCGATGATAGAAGCCTCTGAGCTAGTTGTGAAAATTTTAATATACTAAACTGTACCAACTACTTACCTCGACACCTGACGATGTATCCATCTCAACAACCCTAGTCCTTTCCTCTTTTAACTTTGATGAGAAAGACGACCTCTTGTATTCCACGAGACTAAGTAGCGAACGAACAAGTAGCGAACGATGTAAATTACTTTCATATATTAAACAAGTCAAACATTCAAAGGAAGTACTGTAAATATAGGAAAAGTAAAAAGTAGCACTTACATAAATACACGAATAGGTAAAGCACTGTTGTTTCGTCTGACACTCGGGATAACGATTTTATGTTACATGCAAGAATTGATTTTCGTTCAATAAGGCTATTCGAGGTTATCTCTTCATTAGGTCAGTAGATGAAGTCAGATGCTGATAGGCACAAAGCTCTAAACTTTAAAAGGCGTATCTTGATGTTCTGTTCCAGATATCATCCCAAAAATGTGTACCAACGTTAACTGGGAGAACGAAGTGGCTGGGAAAATATGACATAATAACTAGTCTTACCAGTCACATCAATTTTATAAGCACTACAATTCAGAATCACCTCACCCAAACCAGAAAAAGTGTATTTTACTTGATTTGGTTCACTGACTGACCCCAAGCTTTTATTCCAGGGATGTTAATGCAACTCTGTACTCACTAACTACCCTTAAGTGCCGTCACTTTTGTGCGGCATACTACCACAAAACCATGAATATTCGACTGAGTGCTTAATAATCCTTTACGAACTT
>JAAAKL020017505.1:0-10581 GCA_010016065.2 Carybdea cf. marsupialis auct. non (Linnaeus, 1758)
CTGACTTCGATGTCAGCTTTTAGAAGAAGAGTCTTGATCAGCAAAATAAATCCGACGTCAGAGACCTCAACTACTGCGGTCAACTTGTTTGCGATCGTCTACGAGTAAAAGGAAACATCAGATGCTACCGCAACCTGTGATATCATTGCGACTAAAAGCAAGACTGACTTCGATGTCAGCTTTTAGAAGAAGAGTCTTGATCAGCAAAATAAATCCGACGTCAGAGACCTCAACTACTGCAGTCAACTTGTTTGCGATCGTCTACGAGTAAAAGGAAACATCAGATGCCATCGCAACCTGTGATTTGGAAGCTGATAAGCCATAGCAAGGCTTTGATATTTAATGTAATGCTCGGCTCTTTCTAACAGACATGAGCCATTAAAATATGGAAGAATGCGTAGGCGGTAGACCTTTCTAAAATTTTTGCGGCAGCATGAGAAAAGGTGATTATAATAATTGCAATGGAATGCCCTTCACCCTCTGATGTTTTACTTGTTATTCTCTTTTCACCAGAAAGGGATCGGTGAGATGTTTGCGTCAGCTATATGTAGTGAATAATTTTGTTGGGAAAATGGCAATCTCGTCAAGTAATATTCAACAAGTTCCCCCAAAACCTTACGGCATTGCTTATATCAAATCAAGATTCTGAACAGCCAATTCTTGGCCGTTTATCACAATAATAAGGTATGAAAATTGTACGATTGGGAAAGGAAGAAGAAAATTCAGATTCCAATATGGATCTTTATTGATTGAAACTTGAAGCACAATGTAGCTAATTGGAGAAGAATATATCATAGACGGACCGAAAGAATTAAATTCAAAAACTCGCTTTAGTTTCTTATTCCAAAATAGTCTGATAAAAAATAAAATCACTCAGCAAAGAGATCGCAAGAGTAATATGATGTCAATACACAAAAAACAAAATCTTTCGATCGTGAGCATTCAACTTTCCTTGTGTGATATTCAAAGGTAAATGAAGACGTTGGAAAGAAGTGAAGATGAGGAAATAGCAATGAAGACAGAAAGACTAATTGAAGCAGACAGGAAATTCAAGATGGTATTAAACATACAAAATATAGGGATTTCTATTAGAAAGAGACCATATTCAATGAGCGCAAGAAAGTTAAAGCTTGAAATTGACAAAGGCACATTGCAATCCGTGCGCTGTGAGCGAATGCGAGAGGAAAAAAGGGAGGGGTCCGATGGCGAGGTTTTGCGCATTCCGAACTAAAACAACCAGATAATCCCTGGCGACGTCTATGTATGGTATTACATCCATGATATGCCTGATGAGAGCAACCTAGGGGTAAAATCTTGAATTGAAAAAAATCTACACAGGCAAAAATGCCCAACATACTGTTGTTTCGTATTATCAAGAAAAACAATTTCCTTCCTAAGGAATGTTAAACATGCTCAAAAATAGATGCAGCAGATCAAGGAATAGAATCAATGATCAACTTGCAATATGAGTCCACCCTTATAGCCAGTCGGGTTTCCTCATCTAACGTGCTGGAGCATGAGAAAGAAGATAATAATTACTCGTTCATAACGTAATAGAGCTTTATAGAAACTTAAGCATAAGAACATATGTTGAGGCAAACGATTTCGTACGTAAGAGCAATGATCATTAGAAGCTGCTTATGGCCTCACTTAATTTACTTATGAATTGGATTCAACAACAAGGTTTTAATAAGTATCTTTCACAACTGGAAGTGGTGAGCCTTAACTTCGGACTGATCATCTTTATTAACGAAGAAAATGAACTGAGTGCAAAACATATAAAATTTAGAGTTTAGATGTTCACAAATTGAAGCATTATCCGCAATCACTCTATCAATTAACTTCACGAAATGTCTAGTAGCATTCATGAATACCTTGATGACGTCATGCACTTGATGCACATCTTCGCCATACTTCAGAGCTTCCAACACCTTGAGGTAAAGAAACGAACACTCTGCTTCCACACAACCAAGAGCTCTAGCCTCGGACACGCCTTCTTTTACATGAATGGTACATGAACCAATAACCTGCAGAGTGCCAAGGCAAGGGTTCACTGTCTTACTGTAAATATAGCCCAACTCAGTGGCCAGTGCAAGCCTGCATGTAAGCCACAGGTAAGTGTTGGGCTGGAAAGCTGGATTAGAGTGTGTCGTGCGACGATCGATGCTGGGCGACCCTTCCTCATTTGATCTAAAATGAAATTATGCATAGAATCTTTAACTAGTGCGATAAACAAATCCTTATTTATAGGATAAAATAGTGTACATATCAGTGGGCAAAACCAATAGACAATCTGGCGTAATTTTCGATCAGAAGGATAATCTTTGTCCTTCTCCCACACTCCACAGAAGAGAAGACTAAGAACTTCGACTATTAATGCAGAATATAGCTCTTGTTCTAGTTAAAAATCCTATATTCTCAGCAAACCTGCAGTCCAAAACGAGCCTTACGCATTTTTTTTTCTAGTTAAAGAAAAATATAATGAGGTAGGAGTCATTAATGCAAGGAACACAGGGAGTAATGATTTGTGTAAGCAATAATTGGGTGATTGTAGATACATGGCAGATATAAGATGGATGGATGGAGTATCAAGTGAGGAGATGCAACAGTGAACTGGAGAACCTGAAGAGTAAACGCTACAGAAAGAGGCTGAACTGGTTTGTTTACATGAAGCAAGCAGTAGAGAAGAAAATGATTGGAAGTATGATATGGCTGGAGGTATGTGGAAGAAAGCCTATGGGTAGACATAGAAAGAGGTGGAGAAATTGTATTTAGGAGGGTATAGATAAACGTAGTTGGGATGAAGGTACTACGAGTAACAGAGTGGATTGGTGTTGAGTCATCGCTCGTACAAGTAGTGAACAAGGAAACAATGGAAGTTAATAACAAAGAAGAAAAAGACGAAGACTTTGTCGATTGCCACTTCTGCGAAGAGTAAACCAAAGGGCATATTTACATTCGAGTCACTCCCTATTCATGTCCAGGAAGTAGTATTACATCAGTTTAAGCTGAGAAAACAAGTGTTCCATATAATTCAGAACAAACCAAATAATAGAGGGCTAATCTCTGGTGACATGGTAAGTGGAAACTTTATCCCGTATACCTGTAACATGGAAAACATCTTTCCTGGCCAACAAAAGCATGAGGTAAAGAAACAAAGACGACCTTTGTAAGAACTTGCAGCTACTTGATGCTCTGGGTAATAACTCTTTCATTACCTATAGTTTTGATTAAGAAATGAAACTCGGGTAACCTTTCATAATAAATTTCTCTCAGTAATGATAATATTGAAGTAGTTTCTAACTTCTTAATTTTGCTTGTCACGTAATCTTAAATTTTGGATATAGAAGGCAATCCTGTTATTGGTCACAGTTCATATAAAAACAACACAACGACTTACTTGTCATAAAGATCATCTTCCACTGTCAAAGCGCTAAGTGTCTGCATTGCTTCGAATATCAATCGGGCAGTTGTGTGGACCAGCAACCGTTGATGCATCACGTTAGCAAGTAACACCTTTTGTAGACATAGGAACTCATACCATTCGTTATCGATGACAGCATCTACAGAGATACGATAACCAGTTAACAAATTAAAAAGTACAAATAAACAGCCTAGAGATTTCTACCATGGATACTTAAGTGCTGAAAATCTCCTTATATTTATTTACATTATTCCGAAAGATATGCAGACAACCCCTTCCCATTTCTATAAAAATATCTCCAACGCAATTTTAAAAGACTGTAAGTGGTACAAAATCCAACGATCAACTTCAATAAACCTATAGACTCTCGTCAGAAACTAACGTCCGAATCAAAGTATGAATAAAAAGACGGAAGAAAATTCCAAATGTTTACAAAGTTGTTTACAATCAATCTACAGACGTGAAAGGGAAACTCAACATTAGAGAAACATCAATTACGAATTGCTTTCTCAGGCAAACGCATGGCACTTTTATGAACCATGCTTCCTTGACTTTGGGCTGGTACTAGGAGAGGGGCTGTTGCAGTATAAAGAAAAAATCAAGAGAGAGGCTCTTCAACAGTCTCCACCAAGGCATAAATGTGATGCAATACCTGGCTCGTAAGCTTCGTATGTGGTGGAAAACGTCTACTTACAGGCCCTGGCAGACGCGGGGGGCGGGGGCGGCGGTACAAAATGGGTTTCTTTATGCACCACATACTTGTGTTGTGCCTCCCACATACCGAGCTCCACATCACCTTCGAAATTCCTATACTACATTAACTTTATTGCGATTGGGCAGCGCATGCAAAATGCAGCACCTTCCTAATAACATCAATCGTATACAGTGGCCACGCCCGGTTGAACATTTCCGTAGTCTGCGTACAGCTCAGATGATTGCCCTATCCAGGAATGCCAGCGATAAAAGGAGTAACGATCAGGCCTGAACTCTTTAGGTGCGGGAAACATGACCACTTCAGAACGTATGATGTTCTCCGCGAGCGTTATCGCGTGACGATACTCAATTGAAATTGTTTTTCGATAGGATAACCCTTCCCTCAACGTCACTTTTGAACAAATCTTAACAGCTAAAATCAAGACATTGTAAGGAGATTTACATTCCGACGACTGATTTCGCAAAATATAACCCAGTTGTTATACAGACTAGGAAAGGGTGCTTTCTGTACACGCAGGCTGCCAACAACCAATCAACCTTACCGATAAGCGCATCACAAAAGAGATGTTTCCCAATTCTCCTATATCTCAAAGAACAAATACAGATGCCCAAGGGATAGAAGAACGTTGGGGCAATCACCATAAATTAAATGTAGTGAGGCAGTCGTATATATTATTGGAAAAGAATACACCCTTGATATAATATCTATCAAAGATGTTAGCTATCACTGGACCTCATATAGAGCCCATGACGATTCCGTCAGTTTGGCTATACATCACGTCCTTAAAACTAAATTAAATATCACTAGCTGGCAACCACACTAAGTCTATAAATTGTGCTCTGGTTTTGGTAGAAAACATCCTTCCTTTACCTCTAGTAAATTTGGCGTCTAATAGTATCTCAGAATTTTACGCATGAGTTTGTTCACGACTGAAGTTCATTAGGACACAGTGTACAAACGTATTACTGTATCCATACGTATGGTAGTACCAATCGATACCTTACCTGTCTGTTGCACATTTTGAGCATCACTTGATGACCATAAAATGCTCTCCGATTGTGACAGAAGATAACCCTGTAGACATAAAAAAAACATAATGGGGAAACAATCTGATAACCACAGATATAAATCAAGCTCATCACTTCCAGATACCTGAACATAAATACGAAATTTAAAAATGAGAGAAGGAGTCAATCTCCAGTTCACAAGCATATAAATGTTTGAAGCATCGACTAATGACCAGAATATCACGAGCTTTTGCCCAAGCACTCCATGAGCAATATAAGGGCAACATCATGTAGCCTGAACATTATTTACCTCAAGTGATAAACGGCGGATAAGCGACAAGATTGCATTGAACATGTCGCTTAATGCAATCAGAATTTACAACCGCCATAATACCTAAACTTGAGTAAATGAATTAAGGAAAAGCGTCTGACACTTTTCAGACAAGAAGTGGTAATCTTCCCAACACTATACGTTTAAAATAAAGCGGAAGAGGTACAAATGTATCATTTTAACCGATTTTGATACGAATAGCAATTCTGCCAACTACATTCAATATCCAAAAAGAAACGTCTTATGAGAATCTGTGTCAAAAATAGGCATTATATTGTGGTTTCTAGATTAAGAGTCCTTTGTAATTTTCACATTTTCAACTAGTGGAACATATACAAAGTTATCGAAAGACACAAGGATTGACTCTGTAACTGCTATAATTCTGCTATAGTAAATTCCTTCCCTGCGTAAGTAGACAACGGGCTACTACCAATTAAATGTCGCTATATAAATTCTCATATTTGGTACAAAGTACAATTATGTACACCTAAAAAATTCAGTGTTTCTGGAGGCTACATGACCACGAAGGCATCCGTTGCCAATACGTAAGCACTTTCATAGCGCAAAAATACCCCAAATAACCAGACTGTGACTACCATTTCTTGTCCGAATAAAAGATAACAACACTTTCACTCCCTTGTGTCCGTTTACTCGTTTTTCTGAGTGCTGCAACACTCTTATTACAGTCGAGGTGGTTTAACCAACACTTGCCTAAGGTAATGTGAAAATTTAAGTTAAAATACAAGTAAATTACCTAAACGTTGTTCAACACCATCTACAAAGGCGGGAAGGGTGGGTTCTGGGTCAAGGGTAAACGCTTATAAACTGCTGCACCAGAAAGATAATACACCAAGAAAAATTCCACGACTGAAAGCAGGATATAAGATTAACATTTTACCGACCAAGTTTGCAATGCTTATATCCAGGGGAAACGCAATTAGGTATCCACCAGTAAATAAACCTAACCATTGTGGGTAGACAAGGAGCCCAGGGCCCCATAATTTTGGCTGTCACTGCTTTCTTAATTCACAGTGAAAACATGCTACTTGCCGCCTCTCCCCGGTCTATCCTGGTGGTTACGCCACTGCAAAAGTCGATAACAATACCTCTTCACGGCCGGAATTGAATTCTTAATATTACCATACAAAGCAATACTCCTTCATTTAACAATGCTACCCTTCGAAAAATATAGGGGGCTACCCGGTAACGAAACCCTTGTCATCTACCTCCACAGCAGGGACACATTTCAGCTTACAAAGAAACTACCATAGACGATGCTGTCAATACTACAGCCAAATACTTTTCATCGTAATGAGCTTTGACCCTGAGAAGAGCACAAAATAGTGAAGAGCGAGTTTCACAGAGGAATCACAAGTACATGGAGGATTCATTTAAGGGCGACTGTATTCAGCTGCAACCAATTTAACAATATTTGACACATGGATAGTAGGAAAATCTAGATCGATAACTTTAGCCATCGTCTAGTGAGGCGTATAACAGTCATCGTCAATTTATAATCTGCACTAATGGTGGTTTTCATTTAACTGTTTTGCCTCAACTCACGTATAATTTGCGTCTCTCAATCAGTGATTGTATAGAATATTCAAGATATCATTTAAAATGAACGGCGAAAAACTCTAAGATTCTCAAGGTCTTCTTTTTGGGTAGCAGATATTTCGAAATAGGCACAAGCAACATCTGACTCGTAGGCTAGACTACATATAAAAAACCCAAATCACTAAAGAATGACAAACTTGCCTCTTTAAGATGATGGTGACACGATAGCCAATTACTACCTAGTAATTTCACGTTTTGTAGTTTTCTCCACATTATATTAACTTTAACTAACGTAAACCCCAGCGATTATAAAATTTTGGCACCTTGGCAGATATTGCCTTGTTTACTAGGCAAACGGCCACTTCCATGGTGGCTTCTGCTTGGTGGCGATGCGGTGTTCGATAAGTTATTCTAAATTTCTAAAATTGATGTGTAAATTAAAGAAGAAAACTGTTGTAATAACCGTTAACGAGTAAACAGGTTATCAATTGTACTGACTACAAAAACAGCCTTTGGTTACGCAAACCCGTTGTTATCTCTAGTTTCAAAATTCTCAATATCGCTCAATCTTAATGTCGCAGATAATACTAGACCCTAGATCACTGTTGCCACAGATTGGGCGATCAAAAATTCACCGTGCGACTTTTTGGTCGATGCTTGGAAAACAAAGCCGAAAATTTTAGTCCAGAACTTGACCCCAAAGGGCTGTATTGGGCGACCTTGTGGAAAATGTGACTGGCTTTGTGTACGACACCCGAGACGCATGTCATGTGTAGTTGCACACCGTTGTCATTACCGCCGACATCGAGTTCTGTAAATACTGTATTAGTTGTATGCTCATCACGTGTTAGGTGTAGTTGTGAAGAGCGTGGTTGAGTACTCCAACTCAGAATCTGTAATCGTGATGGATCAGTCGCGACAATTTGACATTCTTATTTTTAATGTAATAACCTATAAATGGCTAACAGGAATGATGTCCTTAAAATACGGACAAGCACGCAATACATGACCAGTCAGCAGTCGCTGCTGCAGATAGCAGTTGAAGTTTCATCCCCATTTACCAAAAAAGACGGCTATCCCGAACAGTGGAGGTGGATGCAATTAACCCACAAGTGGCAAGGAAATAGGCTACAAGGTATGAGTATTTACTGAAGAAAAGCTTCCCTTTGTAGTTGCTTCTTTAAATGTATCAGAAATTAGGCCATTCGTTCAGTTATTTATTTCTGGTACTTGGTACCAGATGGCTGCCAACAGATATATGGAATTCAATATACACGGGGCATAACACACTTAATCACAAGAACTCCGTTTAACTTACAGTGCACCGAGAACACTTGAACACGTATGCTCTGCTGGGCCACTCCTCTGTATCCCAAAATAAGAAGTCTTGCACACGCTCCATGTCTTCAAGACTTCCCTCAGATGACGCTGCCGCCAGAACTGTGTACTCCTAAAACCGCAATAGTGCGCTTAGACTGGAGCTATGAAACGAGTGGCTCTCTTACTATGACCAGATAGGGAATTCAGTAAATCCTGAAACACGGATTCGCGTTGCGATTGAACGGTCAGCAGTAGTTCCGACACTGCTGGTCTTTTGTCATAATCCGTATTGAGTTACCCTCACCAAATACCCGGGCAGTACCTCCTAATGAGTTCGCTAGTATCATAGCCAGTAAGGTACGGGTAACACGGTCAAAACACAAGTCATCTTGTGATGTGATCTTACACGCGCGTCGCACCGAAAAACAATCAACGCGATCAGTTGCCTTCCTTGTTGGCTTCAAGTACTTGCTTTAACAGATCGTCGATGGTATCATCGTCGACTGGTCGTCCTCGCAAGTCAGGTAGGTTAAGGTCGGGTACTAAGACGGACAGCAGTTTGCATACACTTGTCCTTAGATCTCGAAGTTGCTGACTCCTCTTTACCAAAACACTATTCAAGGATTCTCGTGGTTTAGCATCTAACTCCTTCGTAATATCGTCATCGACTGACTTCAATATATTCTGTGGAATGGTTTGCGCAAGGGGGCATTCTGGTGAACCAGCGTTGAAACTAGGCTCCTCCTTTTTAACGGTTTTATTTGGAAACGTTTCACCAGGCGCGATATCGTTTGTCACGGGGCGTTTATTTGGCGTCCTACGAGGGAAGAAAAATTTTACAAATCACAAATCCACGAACAAACAACCCTCACCTAACCAACGCCGAAGAAAAATTGAAAAGACTTTATTCTATCGTACATTTCCAAAAATCTGACTTACAAGCAGTATAAAACATTTTTAACAGTCTGGTATGTTTAACAGCAAAATGGTGGCAGACACCTGGAAATTAACTTGCATCTAATAAACATCTTGAGGAAATCTAGTTAGATATTGACAAGACTACTGTACTATAATATGCTTACTCATTTGTCAACTTCGTCTTGACAGAGACAGAAAACCCGCATAGTTCTGAGCTTTCAAAAGTCCGTTGTAGCTATTACCATTTAAAGGGGAAGACATTTATGAAACCTAACATCGACTCTTTCCGATTAGGTGAGACAAACTAGGTTCGTTGCAAATTTTTCCTCAAAAGAGAGAAGGTATGGCTCGTACAATGGTGAGTTCGTAATATCGAAGGGTTCGTTTTATGGAGAGGATTGCGGTGACAGTTCTTTAACACAATTTTCTTTGTTCTACGGGGAAGTTTATTTCATTGTGGCTGGTAACATGTTTGAACTTTCGGCAATATTCTCTGTAAATGTACAAGGCCGTTCCTGTCGGTTTCAGACTCCTCTTCTTCACAGGTAGCGCATTTCTTAGATTATAGGCCATGGCTTTGGCATATTTTAGATTCCCTTTCAGTGCGGTTGATGAACCGTTGGGGGGATCATATATAATGCGGTTATCAACCGATTCTATAAGTGGTATTTCAACTGATCACCCTTCAAAAACGACTATCCTGCAACTATTGAAAGTGAAGAAGCAAACTCTGTGTCCCTGGGCCCGTCTTGATAACCATGAGACTGCATGGTAATTCCCATGGCAGCAAGAATTTTTTTTAATTAATGAAGAGGTGAGCTGAAAAGAACTACCCACAGTTAAGGCTAAATTTCCCCTTCCCCTTCCAGCTAGCTGTGGCCAAATAAATAGCTAAAAGTAGCTTGAAGTTTTCATTCTGTTATTACTAAGATACAACCGTGATATAACTCAGTTTCTCAACCCACTTTTACGAGGAGGCATACTTTTATGGTCATGCTCATGCACGTTGAAGCAACTGAAAGGAAGAGGAAGATGCACCAAACCGACTTTATTAGTTAACTGATCATGAAATACAACGTTGGTTTCCTTTCAGTTGGGATACTAATATTTCTGATTTGCTTTGTCCTCCACTGGATACTGCTGCTATGAGACGTGGAACAAATACTGACATGCTATAGATGGTTCTACTGTTCATCGTAATTATAGATACCAGACAAACTATTCACTTTAGCTTAGGGGAATCCATCGAGCTTCATGGAACCCTCCGTATCTGAAGCCAAATTTACTGATACGGGTCCTGGGCCATGCC
>JAAAKL020017506.1:0-10580 GCA_010016065.2 Carybdea cf. marsupialis auct. non (Linnaeus, 1758)
ATTAAATACCTAAATTGTCCTACCCTTCCTCTTCTCCGTTTGAGAATGAGGCTGTGACCTAAAGCGCTTGCTAGTCATCACAGCGGATCACGTAGGCAAAAGAGGATTCCCCAAAAGGGGGAAATTTCGACAAATGCCTTACTTGTTAAAAGGGAGTTTTCTTAAAGTGAAGTAAGAAGGGTGAAATTTCTGGCAAGGGAATTTTTAAAGAGTTTTTATGACAGCTGTTGTGCATCGGTAATTATATTAACATGATGATGATAATCATCATATTAATATAATTAATCGTTAATTAATTGATCGATCATCATCATCATTAGCATTATTATTAGCATTATTATATCAAGGATTTTAATGAAGTTAACTGACTTTAACTTGATTCTTAAATAGTTATTCTCTCGAGTCATAATTTACATGTTGCTGATTAAAATCGATTACAAAGATGCTGCAAGAGAATTTTTACAGAGTTTTTATGACAGCTCCTGTGTATCGTTGATTATATTAATATCATCATCATCATCATCATCATCATCATTAGCATTAGTATTAGTATTAGCATTATTATTTTCAAGGATTTTAATGAAGTTAACTGACTTTAACTTGATTCTTAAGTAGTTGTTCTCTCGAGTCATTATTTTACATGTTGCTGATTAAAATCGGTTACAAAGATGCTGCGTATAGGGAGCGGTCTGGACCTTCATAAGCTAACTCTATCTCCATACTTGATTGTAGCCCGTGTTAATTTATTCCTAATGGACGACAGTACATTCTGTGCTTTAATTTTAAGACGAAAAAGGGCGATGGGTAGATTAAAAGCGGAATGAACGCAAAGGAGGTAAAATTTAGGGTTTTTCAGGAACCCAGTTCATGCCTAAAAGTCGTGACTATAGGCTATGTTGCATGATGAGGCAGGTGGTCAGTCTCTTGTTTCACGCCACCTGCTGTCATGCTTGTTCCTTCACAGATTAGTTCAGCCACTTCAGCGCATCGGTTCTGAGCTGCACTAAGATGGGATTTCACAGCATTCCTCTGATCTAAGTCTCCTTGGTGGTTTGCTTTTAAAGGCCGTAAAAGAATTTAGCGCGGTACAGTTCGAGATAAATGGGATAAGTTTGCCACGATTGTGTTGTATGGTACTCGTGCTCATCCACGCGATGCGCATGCTCAAAACGGATTACAGACTAGGCAGTTCGACAAGGCGATATAGTGCACGAAGCTTTACTCTCTACTCAGTTTTTAGTGCTTGTTTATGTTTTGTAAAAGAGGGACAAATGGCGTCCATGTATATTTCTGTGGCGAGACTACTTGCTATTAGTGTAGCTATCTTTAAGACCCCTTCATGTACGGAAGTCAGATTTTTGATGTATGTGACACACGAAGGAACGGATGGAGTAAATGAACACCTCTTCTTTTTAGAAAGTCAGATTTTAGGGGTCTTGAACTTAGCAAAAATTAGAGGAGGTCAGGGAACGAAAATGGGTTACTTTATTATGGTATGAAATCCGTAAAGCGTAGTGCTTGGGTATCAAGGATTCCCTTCCGTTAGCTGCTGCAACTTGATACACTAATTGGCCAAGGGAGAGAACACAAGGATACAAAAACCCCTCAAGAACAAACCCCAAATTATGTTTCAAATGGGCAAAAGGGGTAAACTTGACTTGGTGGCCTACCAGCCTAGACGAACAAGCGAACTCGGTCTTTCCACGGTCAAGAAGCAACAATGAAGCAAAAAAATGAGCCACCAAGTCAAGTTTTTAAATTTATAAACAAGCATCAATACGCCACACAACAAATGTTATTATTGTTTGATTTTTTATCGGCTTTGAGGAAGCACCGTATTTGTATTGAAGGTATGGTGCTTTTTCAAATGTTATAAATGGAAGGTAATAGTGCTTAGTTGATGCAGTTATAGTTTTTCCATTTTTTCATACCGTGGACCAGAAATTGAGACTCCGATCTAACATATTTCATATCAGCTTCTTCCTCGCAGCTATTCTTGGTCATTTGGTTTTTAACATCTGTAGCTTGTAACGGCTTTTCATCCTTTTTACTTAGAATACCCAGTTAAACTGTTAGCATTTCACTTCTCTATGGATGTGTTTAACCGTCCTATATACATTCGATGTTGTAGTCGTGGAACGTATCAGTTCATCCTCCTAAATAGAGTGCACATGGTTCAAGAGACTCTGTGGCCCCTTGTGATGTTTCAGAAAGGAATTTCAAAATTCTTTATGTAGCTGTGCATGAAGTTGGGACTTTGCAGTCGGCAAAATCTTTTTTGCTTTTGAATGCAGTTTTCACTCTTCCACTCATCACACACTTCTTCATGTTTTTAACGGCGTATGCCATGAAATATAAGGGCCTGATTGTATCTAGAAAAACCCCAAGGAACAGGAACCTAATCCGCTTTTTTACTTTTAGCAAATTTGAGAGAGGATGAATGTAGGGACTTGGTAGTTGATGGACACCGGGGAAGAGGTAGGCCTCGCAACACATAAGGTCAAGTGATGGAGAGTGACCTACGACAAACGGGGCTAGACTGTGAACTTGCGTAGAAGAGGATAGAGTGGAAGAGAGCCATTGGGAACAACCGTCCAACCCATGCGAGCATGGAGAAGTGACGTTAAACGTAGATGATGATGATAAACCATGTAGCATCCACACATGTTTCAAGCTAGCAATTGACGACGGAATGCAAAGGAATATCATACCCGTTGTTACTAACTTGTAATCATATATTGCTGATCAAAGCGTGGATGCTTAGGTATGACTCTAAATAGTCATGGTACTTTATTTATTTTGATAGAACGAGTATCGTTTAAAAACTAGACTGGGATTAAGAACTAACAGGAGTCACTTGAAGGAAGAGTTGATTCGGTGTGCGTTTAGCATTGAGACAGTTCTTAGAATCTTAATGGTTTACTCCATATTTCTGTAGGAGAAAAGGCAGCGAGATAAGAGCAGTGAAGAGGAGTTCCCCCTTGGATTGTCGCCCTCAGACTCCTTGCATTCACCCAAAGTCGTTGTCAAGAAGAAAAAGAAAGTCAGCATAGATGAAGCGCTAAACGATGCCATCGATACCAATAAGGTAAGTGATGTTATAGCTACTCTGATAACTGAGTAAAAGAAGGCAACTCTTCCTTATCGCTGGCATGCTTATGTTTATACCGGATTTTGCTTTGTTTATTTATTTGCCGTTTTGTTTGGATTTTGGGAGTGACAGAGGGGTCGAAGTGTGCGAAACGTTTGAGGTTAGAGAGCAGCGTTTCTCTTTGTCTGTGTGATAATATAAGTGAGTTGAACACTGGTTAGGGAATCTATTTATTTTGCCTTGAGTGTTTTTGTACGGGATCTGCCCATGCCACGTACTGAGGAACCGGTACGGATCCTTAGGTGAGCAAACTCGATCAGTAGCAGAATTTGTCGAATCGGAAAGAAGCGGTAGTCGGTAAGGAAATAGAAGGAGGACATATGGTGATATCCAAACGTCTATAGAAATGAATCAGAGAATGTATTTAAAGTTTGCGAAATGGTTTCGTGATTATGTAGATAGTCCGTCAACCTTCAAAGTAAGAAGAAGATTGAGTAAAAAGGGAATGTGTTGTTGAAAACAAAAGATGTTTCTGACTCTGAAATGGGATAGTAGCACGTACACTTCATGATAAGACAAGAACCAATAAATTTAGATGGAGACTGGTTATTCTTAATTTGTTTCCCAATTTGTGGCATACAATTTTGTTGTTTTGGATTAATCGAGATAAAATGGGTAGGGGAATGGGGTATAAGGTATATGGATGTACACCTCTGCAACTTTCAATCGATCATATGTGATGGAAACGCGCGCGAGAGAGAGAGGTGTGCAGATGGAGATTTCGAGTTCTCGTATTTCGTGTAGGTGGGGTACTTTCTCACCTTGAAAAAGTGGAATTTATCGTGTAGCAAAGGCCATAACTATTAAAACTTACGGAAACGCATCCTGCTGATAGTTATGAACCGGCCTTAAAAATCACTGTGAACTTCTTTCTTACTTTATGGCAGAATACAGGCACATGATATATCCAAATACGAGCAGGGTTTTTGTACTTAAAGTCTTCATGTTAAGAAATCTTTCAATTGCCTTGTGCGAATGATGCTGATTTGTTACATAACTTCGTAATAAGAAGTTAGTCATGTTTTCCAGATAAGCTTGCAATGAACCATAAACGATTTAAATAGTTTTTATCAGTTGCAGTAACCAAGAAATATAATGTAGTCCTTGAATAGAGGTAAGTTAGCATTCCCTTGAAGGCAACCTAATATGTATAGAATTCATGATTTAGCTTTCCAGTTTATAGTATTTGTGGCCAAGAGACTCAGAAAAGTTCCCCACATCCTCCAACCTGCTGAAACAGAAACTACAAATAATGATCATGCTTCCTTGTTGCTTCGGGACTGTCCTGAAGTGGCTCGATTTAACATACCTTGCCTTTGATGACTTTGATGTCACTTCAGGTTGTATCGGCTCCTCGTCACCTGACCTTTATACTGCATACGTCATCATTTCCAGATCCTTTGATCTCTCGCCAGCTTTCCTCACCAGTACAGTATCTCTACTCTGTTGATGATAAAAATGTTAGCATGAAGGGCCCATAAAATGTCTCCAAAATAAAAAATGGTCAAAATTCTCATTACTTTCGTCTATTTATAACAAAGAAAGAGTTAGTATTGAATATTAGCTTACGTAAAGCACAGGGATGATAAAGTAGAGAACGGGTTGAAAGTTACGCTGGGGAAGGCTACATGGGACAAAGAGAAGCCCAGGTAAGGTATCATAGAACTGATGTTTTAAGACCACCTACTAGTACGCGAATCAAACTGAAATATGTAGGAGAAGTAAACAGCGTTCCTTTGTGGCCGTATTTGTGGAGCGACGTACAATAGTAGCATTTATCTCGTTGCGTTTCCTTTCGTAGCCCAAGTTAAAGAAATTCAAGAAAATCAAGCATCCAGACAAGAACATATTTATTCGAAAAGCATCGACCTCTGTTGTTATGCAAGAACGAAGCCCAATCGATAGTCCTAGTGATAGCCCACCAGAAAGCCCTCTTCGTCCGCCGTTTCATAGCCCCATCCGTAGTCCCATCCACAGCCCACCGAGTAGCCCGATACGTAGTCCGGCCAGCCCAAACGATTCAGACGTATCCGAGGAAGAGAAGGTAAGGATCTGCCTTTCTATTTTGTGTTATTCGTTTCTCTAAAGTTGTGTATAAACTTGATAGCTGTACCGTGCAGGGTCAAAATAAAAGATTATGATGGAGCCGGTCATTTCTACTTCTTAAGAGGTGGGCTCGCAACAAAAAGATATGGGTCCAGCGAGCGTTCAGAAGCTCAGCACTCCTACACGTGGAAAGGAACGAAAGTAAAATTGCACGAAAGACAGTCATTTCATGAAAAACCAGGTTTGAGTTACATCTTGTCATCTGCCTCCCCCACTCCTTTTTATCATCACTGCTACCGGTCATTTTACTTTGGTGCTAATATTTGGAGCCAGTCATGCCCTTATTTCGATCCCTGCTGTACGTATGTTTCCTGTCATTCACTACCTTGTTAGAATGCTGACCAGTGTTGCCAGATTGAGTGACAGATCGCGATTTTGGAGGGCTTATAATCGACATGATTATCAACAATGAGTTGTTTTCCTCTTAGTATTTTGACGATTGGCCGACAATGCAGAAAATGTTCGTCCTGACTTTGACCCCCTAAATACAAAATTTTACGCAGTGGGCGACGCGCTGTACACGATTCAGGGCAAAGATAAACATGAACAATCTGGAAAAGTCGATGTTGGCTCTTATAATGTGAAAATTACCTTAGCTGTCTACAAGCCAGATGACTTCCATTCCCTTTCAGCTTCAGCAGCTTTGCAATTCGTCCCACCGTATGTTTCTTTGCTACCTTCGGTCCCTGCTACATTTCCTCGAATTTTCATCAGATGGCGAGATATGCCCGTCATTTTAAGAACTTGTGTAAAGCGATTTTTGTTAATCCATGATATAGCCATCCGCGTAGATCGTTGTTAATTCTAATTACTAAATAGTTTTTAAATTTTCTGTTGGGAGGAAGAACAGTACACCACTTATGTCAGACTTGCAATATGTTTCGATGCTCTAACCTTTTCAGAAACAACCAACAGTTCGATCTTCAAAACGTTTGTTCTGGTACAGAACATTAGAATCTGACAATCCTCAGAGTACAAAATCGCCAGAATGGAACACAAAAGGAAGGAATGAAGCTAACACCCAACTCAATAGACCGTCAGAAACCGGTCTGCCAGATTGCTGTAGTTTTGAGCAATCAGTCTCTTTAGAGCTAAGGGGTTAACCGAAAGGCCTAGTGAAAAGACAGATAGCTCGATATTTGTCAGGCGGGACCATTGAAAATTTCGTGACAGGCGCTACTGATGTTTTTATAACGATGTCACAATAAAGACCTGATATTTTCAACTGTATGACTGATACAATTAACGATGGCAGAGTAGGGTAACGTCATCATCATCATCTCCCTTATTGTAACATGAAGGTTCTTAACGGAATTAGCAGGAATGTCTCAATTACTTGAGCGCTTATGTGCGTCGAGCCCGAACCCCGTCCAAACAACTGGCGTATTTTATAAAGTAGACCCCTCAATGACCATCTGTGATCCCAGTGGGCCACGGGTATCACGTATCGTCACGATTTAGTTTACGGGCGAATTGACAAACGGTAATACAAGACTAATGCATGCACACAGAAATTGATGCACTGCCTTACTAACCATGCAAATCTCATTACCTAGAAATATATCGATAGAAGCGACGATGAAATGCTGAAGGAATCGCCTCGCCGTCCACCTTATCCAGACGACGACCCAGGAATCGACCTTAGCATCTTCGAACCACGTGGGAAGCGGAAGTGTGTGATAGAACAGGAAGAACGACGAGGAAATCGGAAAGATTGGTGGGAGGGGCAAGACGAAATGGGCAATACATCAGATGAAAATCGAGGCGAAGAAGATGAAGGTAAGGCAATATGTATTTTCATCGTTGAAATTCGGTATTATGTGCACTGAAGGGAGATTGCCGTAACTTTCTTTTGTTAAATTATTTACCAAAGTTTAAGACCCAAAAAGGGAAAGGGGGGCTTTAACAGATTTTTTTACCTACTGCAACAGAAAAACGTTCTGCCAATTTCTCCTGTACAACAAATTTTTGGTGCTAGAAATCATCAGTAAATATAGAAACGAGATAAAAACATGAAATAGATCTGCTGTGCCCAGACGTAAAATTTTCTCCAGAAATTGAAGTTGTAATATTGAAAGATTCGTTGTGGCTTCATTTTCCTTGCCGTTAAATGGTCTTTAATCAACGTTATTGCTGGTTTTCATTGACATACGGAGATGCCTTTTAGGTTCCTTTCTTCGGTTCCATTGTGCACCGCATGTCGAATCCAAAAATAAGCATATCGCCTTTTAACTGATACCGTATACATATATCGCACCTTTGTATGTGAAAACACCCCCTCTAACTTACTCTACATGTGTTCTTGTGGCTGCAGTTTCCAAAAGTGGAGGGGGGGGAGGTAAACTAGGGGTGCAAATAACCACCTAATTTTTGAAAGTTTTAATGTTTTCGTGAGCCGAATTTCTTCTTCCTTCTTTTCAAATAATAACCACTAAATTTAACCTACGACTGAGTTATTTGAGTTGCAAACAACGTACCATCGCACAATGCACTTGATATTGATGTTAGCGCTGATGGTGATAACGGAGTGGAGTTACGGAGTCAAACGCAATGCCAACAACTGCGTCGTTGTAACTCTATTGGTTTTCGCTCAACCTTGAATAACTCGGCTAACTGCGAAATTTAGACCTGAAATACCGTCATACATTGCTTGCAACGGGGAATCAGACGTTCAGATCCTCGATTTGAGAAATAACAAAATATTTGGACGATGACCCTGTTGAATCCCTTCGTGATAAGGAATAAGATCGCGTGCATGAGAATGAGTTGAACTATGTTGGCTGCAATATGAAACCATTATATTCTAACGGGTGGTTCAAAAGTGATTTGGTGAAAGGTGAAAGGTTTGGGTTTTTTCACCTTGATCCAACTCTGAAACAATGTGAGGTTCAGAAGGAAAGATTTCACGAGCCGGATTTCCCGTTGAACTGGTACGTCGAGGCAGAGTATAATTGATGTCATCTTATACTTATTTTTACTTCGTGTTAAATGTTAGACCAAGTTAAAATCCGTTTCATAAGTTAACCTCTGTTTATTGATTCGCCAAATTTCAGCCCGTTTTTATCGAATCATTATACAAGAGTGTAGGATAGAATTTAGATGACGTTGAAAAGACTTTATGGTTTTAATGAGGGGAAACTTAGCAAAACGTTAGTGAACTATCGACCCATATTTATCCGTGAAGCTATATCTAGCTTATTGTTTGGTGAAGTGCACTTTTATTGGTTACTTAAGTGGAAGAGACGCTTAATGACGTCATGGAAGTACTCGTTTGTACACGTTTGTTGTACAGACATAGATTCAGGCAGGTTAAAGCCATTAGAAGCGTGTCGTTATATTTGTCTTTCGTTTTACTTCGTGTAAGCGATGAACACAAAAAGAAAATTGTTGTTCAACTTAATTGCTAGTTGCTATTGAATTTGCTTAGTAATGATATTTGGTCACTTGATGAAGCTTATTCAATTGTGACGTCTTTGGTAAGTGGCTCAGACAGAGCGTTGAATTTGTTGTTGAAGGATGACGTACTATCAAGGTCTGATCATAGCATTCGATCTTGTGATGGTGACTAGATGAGCGCAAGTTGACAATACCTTTTCACCCAGTGGAAAGAATTTGGGGATGGATTAGATTACAGTGGACTAAAGGAAGTCGGTTTGCCTGGCAACCAAGTAAAATCCGTCAGGTGGCCTTGGACTTACGGTTGTGGTTTACTAGAGATTTATTCCAGTGAGAGCTTTAACAGACAGTTCAGTAATCCGTAGCGTCTTGGTCTCGGCATTGGTTGAAAGTAAATCAAGTGTTGTGCTCTACGTTGTTGTAAAACTGCACGGTAAGGACTGGAGACAGTGAAGTACTTTATTTTGTAGTCAACAAACAGGTTCTACCCTTGACTCCTGCTGCTGTCAATCGATTTTGCGTTCATGAAACTGACCGCACCTTTGCTTGGTTTGTTATGACAGACAACATTACTGATAGTGCTTGTGGTTTTGTTGGCTGATTACAGTGGCCAGGCATACTCGGGTCATGTTTCGATGAACAATTGCGATTAGGAGATTAGCCCATAGCTCTGCTGGTACTTAGTCTCTGCAAATAATACGACTTAATTATGCAACTTTATCATATGTCTCTATTATTCCCGCTTTTTGCCTATCTATTGATTGAAACCAAACAAAGAAAATAGGACTTTGAAGAAGCACGGTGTTGGCGGTAAAAATCATTGTCAAGTAAATGACCGAATAAGAAACAATGGCTATTGAGGGCATTCCGAACACACCACCAGTGGTTATTGTGGCAGAAGTTTTCTGTCGTTCGCGATGGCGTTTTGATAATTTCCGTCGTCCAGTGCATAAAACTCTGTAAACAGAGTCGTTTCACATGGATATTTCGTATGGAAGTGTTGACTTATCTTCTGCGTCAAACTTCCCTGGATTAAGCGGTAAGGAGAGAAGTCAAACGTGTATCATAGCATTAAACCATGAATGCCGGCCTAATGAAAGGCACATAAGATGTATTTTTACACACACCCCCACCCCTATTAAAGAGTAGTGTCAAGGGGAGAGATCAAAATTTTGAGAGAAAGAGAGAAACTAATTCTGTATATCGAGATCGGGGCCTTTTAATTGAGAAAGAGACTCACGTATTGCGATAGAGACTAGAATACGGAGATAAAGGCTAAATTGTCGAGAAAGAGACCAGAATATTGAGAAGAGGACTGGGATAGAGACTAAACTATTGAGACGGAGACTAGAATATTGAGGTACAGACTTCAGTAGTCTAGCAGAAACTTTGTATTCTCCATACATATATAAGGGATTCTCTATTTTGGAGACACTTCTAAGCTAACTCCGTTTAAACACCGCTTAATTTTAAGTGTGTCTGATCTACTTTCGCTCTCCCTTGCCTTCAGAGAATTTATTATCATTGCGACGTATCGTGCTTTTTCTTCGTAACGTCTAATCTTCAAAATAATGAATGAAAAATCCCCTTCACAATCACTCACTCACTCCTTCACTCACTCCTTCACTCACTCCTTCACTCACTCCTTCACTCACTCCTTCACTCACTTCTTCACTCACTCCTTCACTCACTCCATCACTCACTCCATCACTCACTCCATCACTCACTCACTCACTCACTCACTCACTCACTCACTCACTCACTCACTTGTTTTGATTAATGTTTATTTGTTGTCCCCTAATGTAAGATTCTAAGAATACGATTAGGTAATGCTGATTCACGGATCGCAGGATCTTATACATAGCCGCAATGTAAGACGTCAATTTTAGACATGGCGTACGACCCCAAAATAGAAACTTTGTAATGA